>CAUYON010031114.1:0-28193 GCA_963573935.1 Arctocebus calabarensis
GAGCCCAGGAGTTGGAGGTTGTGGGGAGCCGTGATGCCACAGCACTGTACCCAGGGTGACAGCTTGAGGCTCTGTCTCAAAAGAAAGAAAAAGAAAGAAAGAGAGAGAGAGAGAGAGAGAGAGAGAGAGAGAGAGAGAGAAAAGAAAAGGAAAGAAAGAAAAGGAAAGAAAGAAAGAAAGAAGGAAAGAAAGAAAGAAAGAAAGAAAGAAAGAAAGAAAGAAAGAAAGAAAGAAAGAAAGAAAGAAAGAAAGAAAATATTCGTATTTTGTTGGTTGCACTTTTCATTTATTTATTTTTTTTATTTTTTGAGACAGAGCCTCAAGCTGTCACCCTGGGTAGAGTGCTGTGGCATCACAGCTCACAGCAACCTCCAATTCCTGGGCTCAAGTGAGTCTCCTGCCTCAGTCTCCCAAGTAGCTGGGACTACTGGCGCCCGCCACAATACCCAGCCATTTTTTGGTTGCAGCCACCATTGTTGTTTGGCGGGCCAGGCTGGATTCAAACCCGCGACCTCAGGTGTATGTGGCTGGCGCCTTAGCCCGTTGAGCCACAGGCGCTGAGCCTGGTTGCACTTTTCAAAGGTCTGTTGTCTGGTTTTTGGTGCCTGAAACAACATTTAAGGCAAAGAATGTTGATTTTGGTTATTTACTTCCTGAGCTTGAGGTTACTTTGCTCGGACAATGGGGAGAAGAAAGGTGGGCAGGAAAAAATGGCAGGTAGAGAGAGGGGTAAACAGTAACATGTATACAAGGTAAAAACCCCATCTTCACCCATGTGGGCCTGTCCACACCAAGGTGGGGCTCCTGTGACCCCTTGTTGCTTCTTCAACCTTCCTTTCTCCTCCCAACTAGTGTTTGCTCTAAGAAAAGAAGCTGGCCAAGGTAATTATATATCTGATATGGGTCTAGTCCCCAGAATATATGAAGAGCTGTTACATCTCAACAATAAAATGACAAGTCACCCAATTAAAAAAATAGGTAGAGGCCCTAAATGGACATTTCTCCAGAGAAGATACACAAATGGCCAATAAATACATGAAAAGATGCTCAGCACCATTAGTCATTAGGGAAATGTCAATCAAGGCCCTAATGAGGTACCACTTTACACTCACTGGGATGGCTAGAATCAGAATAGCAAGTGAGGCTATGAAGAAATGCTACGTTTAATTTTTTTAGGACCTGCTTTCCTATTTTCCAAAGTGGCCACATCATTTTACATTCTTACCAACAACATATGAAGGGTCTTCTAATTTCTACTTATTAGATATGTGATTTGTAAATATTTTCCCCCTACTTTATGGATCACCTTATCACTCACTGGGTAGTTTCCTTTGAAGCACAAAAGTTTTTAATTTTGATGAAGTCCTATTTATCTATTTTTGTACTTGGTTGTTTATGTTTAGGATTTTTATTTTATTTTTTTTGAGACAGTCTCACTGTCACCCTCAGTCGAGTGCTGTGGTATCACAGCTCACAGCAACCTCAAACTCTTGGGCTCAAGTGATTCTCTTGCCTCAGTCTCCCAAGTAGCTGGGACTACAGGCACCCGCCACAAAGCCCGGCTGTTTTTTTGTTGTAGTTGTCATTGTTGTTTTGGCAGGTCCAGGCTCGGTTCGAACCTGCCAGCCCAGGTGTATGTGGCCGGGGCCCTGGCTGCTGAGCTACAGGTGCTGAGCCTGTTTAGGATTATTGTAATCTATGTTATCTCTTTGTGTGTACTTACCTTTCTTTCTTTTTTTTTTTTTTCTTGAGACAGAGCCTCAAGCTGTCACCCTGGATAGAGTGCCGTGGCTTCACAGTTTACAGCAACCTCCAACTCCTGGGCTCAAATGAGTTTCCTGCCTCTGTCTCCGCCTCCCAAGTAGCTGGGACTACAGGTGCCCACCACAACGCCCAGTTATTTTTTGGTTGCAGCCGTCATTGTCGTTTGGTGGGCCTGGGCTGGATTCAAACCCACAGCTCAGCTGTACGTGGCTGGCGCCTTAGCCGCTTAAGCCACAGGCACCGAGCCTGTACTTACATTTTAAACTTGGGCTTTACCCTTTGCCTTCTGTACAATGAATGTAAGCCTAAGAGTCAAGATGCAAGAGTGTTGAGGGGCAGGGGGACCACTCAGTGTACCTCAGTGTTGGGAGACACCAGGTCACAGGCCAATACTGAGACAGGAGCCTTAGTATATACGCACGTGGGCATTGCTCCAGGGCTTGACAAATATGGTACACACTTGAGCGAAGATAACTGGGCTGCAGACTGGAATGAACATCAGGAGAGACAATATTACCTCTCATACCCCATAGCTTTCCCCAGTTCAGCCCAAGCTGGAGACAGTTCCCCCGCAGTGTCCCCTGGCCCTACATGTGCTCACATTAATCCTGCCTGGACCCTCACATCACCCACCACCTGCCCCATCTAAGCCCTATTGTCCTCCCAGACCATCTCCAGGGCAGGTCCCCCTGGAGAGAAACTGAAGTCTTGACCCTCGGTCCTCCTGGGTTGACACCCCCTCTTTCTGGGGTCTCTCTCCAATGCTCAAGTTGGAGCATAGTGGTCTGGTCATAGCTCACTGCAGCCTCCAACCTCTGGATGTTCAAGAGATCGTCCTGCCTCAGCCTCTGTCTGGGATGACAGGTGCACAACATCACACCTAGCTAATTTTTTAAAAAATTGTTTTGTAGAGATGGGAGTCTCTTTATGTTGCTTAGGCTGGTGCTGAGCTCCTGACCTCAAGAAATCCTCCCACCTCAGCCTCCCAAAGTGCTGGGATTACAGGCACAAGCCCCCACCCAGGCTGATTCTGTATATTCTCAATGTCATGCAACTGCCTCGTCTATCCAACCTGACACCTAGAGGCCCCACACCCATTAAGTAATCCCTGTCCATCCTCCCTCCCCCATTCCTTGACAACCTCCCACCGTGTTCCGTCTCTGTGGATTCACCTGCTCTGAACATCACAGATAAGTGGCATCATGCAACCTGTGACCTTTTGGATCTGGCTTCTTTCACTTAGCACACTGCTTTGAAGAGTATCCATGTTGAACACACATGGGTACAACATTCCTTTTTTAGGGCTAAATAATATTCTATTGTGTTGCCCTCATAATAGTTTAAAAGCAAAGTTCAAGGTATTTATTCCCTGTCCAGATACTAACAGACCTGCTGTTTCCACTAGCCTTTCAGTACATATGTAACCATCTCCCGACCAGGGCAGAATGTTGTGCTAACAGGAGTGACAAATTAGTCATCATGGTCAAAGATGTCTCTAATTACTCATACAATGGAATCTGTCCCAATTTAACTCCACTCAAATAGCATAACAAAATGTGGGTACTATGAGGGATTATTGGCAAAGTAGAGATGAGGAAAGCCTCTAAATGGCCTCGATTCACGTTTGAGGCATGTCCCACGTCACCACACCTGGGCTTTTGTCAAATTGCTACCAGCTTCAGTGAAAACATCCCAACAGCCTGCACTCTGTCTCGGGGGAAAAATACTTCCTGGACTGTTCCAGTTCTAAGCACCTGTCATTCTGCAGGTTCTTAGCTTACTTCTGCCTGGAGGTGCTAGAATTTGTTTCTTATTAGAACATTTGAGGGGAAATTTTTTTTTTTTTGTAGAGACAGAGTCTCACTTTATCGCCCTGGGTAGAGTGCTATGGCGTCACACAGCTCACAGCAACCTCCAACTCCTGGACTTAGGCGATTCTCTTGCCTCAGCCTCCCCAGTAGCTGGGACTACAGGCGACCGCCACAATGGCCGGCTATTTTTCTGTTTTGTAGTTCAGCCCAGGCTGGGTTTGAACCCACCACCTTCGGTATATGGGGCTGGCGCCCTACTCACTGAGCCACAGGCGCCGCTCCCAGCAAGATACTTTTTTAAACAGAACTTACAGTGACAGCTGAGGAGGGAAGAAGGTGAGATTGGAGAACTGCAGGAGGTAATTGAGCCATTCGGAGAGCAGTGTCCGGAAGGAAGAGGACTGACCTTTCCAAGCGTCGGTTTAATCAAGTGGAAACTAGGAACAATAGCTGAAAAGCACCACCCAGCATAGGTGCTGGTAGAAAATGTCAGCATTGGCTTCACTTGCCGGCTGCCAAGACAGGCCACCCTGGGGGCGGCCCCTGTAGCTCCGTGGATAGAGGTGGGTTCAAACCCGGCCCCCCGCCAAACTGCAACAAAAACTAGGAGGGCATTGAGGCAGAGGCAGGAGACTTGCTTGAGCCCAAGAGTTTGAGGTTGCTGTGAGCTGTGATGGCACTGCACTCTACCGAGGGTGACAAAGTGAGACTCTGTCTCAAAAAAAAAAAAAGGCCACCCCAGATTTGAAAAGAGTTCTCTGCCCTCCCCATATCTGCCTAAAAACAGGGCACAAGTTTCTCTTTGTGAAGGTGCCTTTCTCTCACACACCAGGAAAAGGAGAGCGACTCATCACAGGAGAGGGAGAGTTGGCACTGAGAGAAGTCGCACAAACAGACCGTACCGAGATAACCCTGTCTTCCATTCATTCCTCCCTGTATACCGTAAGGACTACCCCACCATTTTTCTTCCCTTAAAGCCCAAACCCCTTTTTTTCCTTTGTTGAAAGAGTATATGAGCCTCCGAGTCTAACCACTTCCTAGAGTTTCACTTCTTTAATATAAGAACTATATATATAGTTTCGCTTCTTTAAAATAAGAAATATATATATATATGTATAGATACACACACACACACACACACGCACATGGCTTGGTGGCGGTTACTGTGCCAGCCCCACATACGCTAAGGCTGGCGGGTTCGAAACTGGCCTGGGCCAGCTAAACAACAATGACAACTTCAACGAAAAATAGCCGGGCATTGTGTTGGGAGCCTGTAGTCCTAGCTACTTGGGAGGCTGAAGCAAGAGAATCACTTGAGCACAAGAGTTTGAGGTTGCTGTGAGCAGTGATGCTACAGGCAACATAGTGAGACTCTGTCTCAAAAAAAAAAGAAGGAATTAGCTGGGCATAGCTTTCTTCTAAGTTCTAGTTATAGACTCACTCTCTAGAAAAAGCGTGTTACTACAAGGGAGAATTCATGACACATCTTTAAAAAATGGGATGTTAAAAATAGGAGCCCCCGGGGTAGTGCCTGTGGCTCAGCAAGTGGGGCACTGGCCCCATATATTGAAGGTGGCGGGTTCAAACTCGGCATCAGCTGAACAGCAAAAAAAAAAAAGATAAAAAATAGGAGCCCCTCATTTAATTTTGCAATTGTTCCACACCAGTGGGGGACAAGAAAACAAGCACTTTTACATTTTCAATGAGGAATAAACTAGTTATGAAAGATGCTATTTTAGCATGCCTAACAAGGTGCTGCCGTGCCAGCCAAGTAAAATATTGAGTCAAACTGGGGTGTGGACAGAAGAATGGAGGCTTGCCCCTGGTGAGGTGGTGAAACCTTGGAGAGCACAACCAGGCTGCAGGGTTCCTGAGCTGCATCTGGCGGTTGAACCACCTCCCAACACATGTTTCCAAGCCCTTAAACTTGATCTCCAACTCCTGAGCTCAAGCAATCCACCTGCCTCGGCCTCCCGGAGTGCTAGGTGGGAGCCTCCACCCAAGCCTTAAACTTAGGACTCCTGAAAGTGGTCAGGAGGCCGCTGGGGTGGGGTGAGGTGATATCTCTGTCACTTGTGGGATTAAGGCTCTTTCAGTTTGCCCAGGATCATCACCTAGAAGAGGTGGGTGGGGACATCAGACAGTGGAGACCAGAGTTCAAAGGAAAAAGAACCCGGGATTGGACTGTAGCACGGATCCAGGAGAAAAGAAGAAAAGAACAATGCATTGTGTCACGTGACGTAACTGTGATCACTCACGAGAAAGAACCGAGAATCTGGGAGCATTCTTTAATTCTCTTTTGGCAAAACTTTACTCACTGGCAAAAGATTCAGCCAAGCCCAGGCAGATAAAGGAATCTGAGGCTGATGGCCAAAAACCCGAGGTAAAAGCAGCAGGAAGAGCTCAGAAGTGCAGGAGAATAAAAGCGGATTATCATTCAAAGGTTCTGTGAACCAGAGAAAAGGTGAAATCACAGGAGGACCTGGAAGCGGCTGGGGACAGGGAAGGGGGAGGGGAGGAAAGTGACGTTCAGGGTAAACTCCATCCAAGGTGGGGCTGGAGGGAAGTGCAGGTGGCCCGCGGGGGCGTGGGTTGAGGAGTTCCCAGGGTACAGGTTAAGGGGCGGTGCTGCCCTTCTCCCAGAGCGCCTGGTTAACCAGATTAGCTCTTCAACAAGGCCAGAGCAGAGGGGAAAGTGGAGGGCTGTGTTTCTGGATGGGCTCCAGGTTTTACACCATGGGAGAGAGAATGCCCGCTGCAGTGACACTTTGCTAGTTTTTTGTTGTTGTTAAAAATGTTTAAATGAGGGCGGCACCTGTGGCTCATCGAGTAGGGCACCGGCCCCATATACCGAAGGTGGCGGGTAAAATAGCCGGGCATTGTGGCGGGCACCTGTAGTCCCAGCTACTCCGGAGGCTGAGGCAAGAGAATCGCCTAGGCCCAGGAGTTGGAGGTTGCTGTGAGCTGTGTGACACCACGAGCACTCTACCGAGGGCGATAAAGTGAGACTCTGTCTCTACAGAAAAAAAAAAAAGTTTAAATGAAAAAAAAAGTAAATTTTAGATGAAATCACCCCAGGTTTGCACAGGAGCTGGCTGTAACAGAAGAAAGCAGAGAGGGTTTGCAGGGAGGAAGTAAGCTGGAGAGGGCAAATTACAGAAGGTCATCCTAGCCTGGGAATTACTACTCCTCTGGTAGCAACACAGAGGCGCCCCCACGACGTGTCAGTACACTAGACAGCTGTGTGTTAGTTTGCAACCTCGCAGACCCCACGCAGAGGCAGACGCAGCGCAGAGCAGGTTCCAGACCCCGGGTCTAGTGCAGTGGTTCTCACCCTTCCCAATGCCGCAATGTATTTTCATTGTTAAAAAGGGGTCGTGGCTCGGCGCCTGTGGCTTAACGGGCTAAGGCGCCAGCCACGTACACCTGAGCTGGCGGGTTCGAATCCAGCCCGGCCCACCAAACAACAATGATGGCTGCAACCAAAAAATGGCTAGGTGTTGTGGTCCCACCTACTTGGGAGGCAGAGGCAGGAGACTCGCTTGAGCCCAGGAATTGGAGGTTACCGTGAGCTGTGATGCAATGGCACTCTATCCAGGGTGACAGCTTGAGGCTCTGTCTCAAAAAAAGAAAAAGAAAAAGAAAATACATCAACATAGCAAACATTTCCGGAATGCCTTCTATGGGCGGGTCCGTGGCCTTGAGATAAGAGACGGCAGACAATTTCCACTCTGCCTGATAAGCATGTTGGGCGATAAGCACCTGTGTCCTGGGCGTACAGGAGGGTCATTGACAGGCTTGGGAGGAAAGGAAAGGATTCCAGGAGAAAGTGCCATTTAAGTGGACAATGAAGGTGGAGCTGGGATTCATGTTTGCTGAACCGAATGGGTGAATTTCCTTTTGAGTGGCTTAAAGTCACAGAGTTTTCCTTTCGAAACTGTCCATAGACCTTTCTTGTTTGAAGTAGCAGATGCCCTTGAGAGTCCAGGAGCCACAGGAAACCAGTGACAGCTGGAGCCTGTGTGGAGAAAACTCAGGGCCTGAGACGGGAGTATATACCCGTTTGTACCTTTTGAATTATTTACTACATTTTTTATTAATTAGAAAAAAGAGTTTATGTTCTAGACTTCAGGTCACTTTAGGGAACAGACAGGGAAGGACATCATCACATCATCCTCCAGCTTCTCGGAATTTGGGGATGCTGTGAAATCAACAGTGTCGAAGCAAGAAAGCCATGCTTTCCAATCTTGGGTCCCAAGGGGTTAAGCTGTTAAAAGAAAGGAAATAGAAGTTAGTGGACTCATAAAAATTGTGGCAATTTTTTCTTTCTTTCTTTTTTTAATATCAAATATCTTTATTTAAAGATTCTGGAAAATGAGTTACTTTTAACTGAAATACATGCTTTTAAATATGAAGATCTCAATTGCTAGACATGCAGATTAGTTAATAAGAATGAACTTATTCTAGCATGTACGGGCTCCATGCACCTTGCTAGCCTGTTACGCCTCCTCCCGTATGAAATCTTTCCTTATCACCTCCAATACTTTCATTAAGTTGCCATTTATACCTCGTTATGATACATATGCCCCAAACCCCTTATACACTGACAGATGCTTGTGCCAAATTTTGAGAACTTTCTCTAGGTTCAAAGTAATTAAATACTATTAAGAATTTATGCAGGGGCTCACTCCTGTAACTCTAGCACTCTGGGAGGCTGTGGCAGGTGGATCACTCTAGGAGTTCAAGACCAGCCCGGGCAAGAGGATTGCTTCCGCCCAAGAGTTTGAGGTTGCTATGAGCTGTGACACCACAGCACTCTTTGGGCAACAAAATAAAACTGTTTCAAAAAAAAAAAAAAGGTAATCTTACCAGCTGTACTGTGGGCCTTTCCTCCAAATGGTCTGTTATACCACAACATCAAATCTCAAGAGATAGGTGACTTTTTAGTTACCTTGCTTAAAAGTTACACACATGGCTTCTTATTCAGATCTACTAATACACAATGGAACTTGAAGTATTACCTAACCCATTTCTTCCCTATAAAATGGGAGAGTAGAATCTACCAAATGTGTGAGAATTGAATGAAAGGATGAACAGGAAGCACTGTTACACTGCCCTGTCACCACCAGCACTGTCTCACTGCTTTAACTCTATGTCAGTGCACAGACACACGGTTGCTACAAAGTTAGTAAAAATACAGAAGGTGCCAAAAAAGCACATACACATTTTAAGAAAAGCAAAAACTACTAAAATTATAATACTGAATATATATCCATCACAAAAGGTAATAAATACAAGCCACGTGTGACTTCTGCAATTACAAGAGGTGCTCAAAGTGGTTACCACCAACGTCCAGACACTTCTGATTTCGGAGGACTACAGCCTGAGCGACGCTGACCAAAGTCTCTGCCTGTATCGCTGCACACGCCCTTTCAATTTCTTCCCGAAGTTCTACCAGCGTAGCTGGTTTTCTATGGTACACCACATCCTGTAAGGTGCCCCAGAGGTAGAGGTCAAGGGGTGTTAAGTCCGGAGACCGGGAAGCTCAACCACGCCCCTGCGTCCTACCCATTGTCCTGGCAAGATCTCATCAAGGTGAGCTCTCACGTCAGGGTGGCAGTGCGGTGAGGCACCATCTTGTTGGAAGTAAAACCTAGCATCCCCCCAAAGTGTCCGAATTGCAGGTAAATGGATGTGCGCAGCATGTCTAGGTACACTGGACCAGTAACAGGACCTTCAAAAAAGAATATTCCTATGAGTCCCCTCAATGACAGTCCACACCAGACATCGAGGCCCAGCAAATGGACATCTTTTTCCACACATGGAACTTCTGGAGCCCAATACACACGATTATGTCGGGTGACTGTTCCGCTTAGTTTAAACTGTGCTTTGTCAGACCAAACCATTTTCCCACAAACTCCTCATCCACTGGTACCATGTTTTGGAACCATCCACAGTATTGCACCCTCTGATCAGGGTCGTCTTCATTCAGTGAGTAGGGCGCCGACCACATACACCGAGGCTGGAGGGTTCAAGCCTGGCCTGGATCTGCTAAACATCAATAACAACTGAAGCAACAACAACGAAAAAAATAGCTGCTCATTGTGGCTGGCACCTGTAGTCCCAGCTACTCGGGAGGCTGAGGCAAGAGAAGCGCTTAAGCCCAAGAGTTTGAGGTTGCTGTGAGCTGTAATGTCACAGCACTCTACCACGGGTGACAAAGTGAGACTCTGTCTCACAAAAAAGAAAGAAAATAAAAGAAAAAAAGATACACACGCTTCCTTAATTCTTCTATGCCTAAGAGTTTTCCAGTCTCCCTAGAGTAAGGTCAAGGTCTCTGTCTTAAGCTAATTCCAGACTCTGCAGGGTATCCCACAGGTCCCTGATCTATCCGTGTAGGCCCCGGGCTGTTCCAAACCAGTCTCACTGGTAGCTTCTCCTGTCTCTTCTCCCCAAGGAATGTGACCTTCTAGGCCACTTCTTTTTTTTTTTTTTTTTTATAATTTTATAAAAATATGGAACGCTTCACGAATTTGCGTGTCATCCTTGCGCAGGGCCATGCTAATCTTCTCTGTATCGTTCCAATTTTAGTATATGTGCTGCCGAAGCGAGCACTCTAGGCCACTTCTTAAGGAAAGTGCTCAGGAAGCTGACTGCTCCCTCTTCTGAATGTGCTGGCTAAGAAGGCCAAGACTCAAGGTTTCAGGGATGGAGGAGGTAGAAGGAAGGGGCTTGATAAGCTGTCACCTCCTGTACTGGGAAGAGAACATTTCCTAATTAATCACCAGAGATGACTCTTATCACTTGAAACAGCACTGAGATGAGTTTGCATAATTAATCATAATAAACAGTACTCTTGGCTCGGCGCCTGTGGCTCAATGGGCTAAGGCGCCAGCCACGTACACCTGAGCTGGCGGGTTTGAATCCAGCCTGGGCCGGCAAAACAACAATGGCTGCAACCAAAAAATAACTGGGCATTGTGGCGAGCACCTGTAATCCCAGCTACTTGGGAGGCAGAGGCAAGAGACTCGCTTGAGCCCAGGAATTGGAGGTTGCTGTGAGCTGTGATGCCACAGCACTCTATCCAGGGTGACAGCTTGAGGCTCTGTCTCAAAAACAAACAAACAAACAAACAAAAAAACCCCCCCAAAACAGTACTCTTCTACGATATATTCCTTAGTTACCTATTCACAATTTATCATCCCTGGAAGCCCAAACTGTTCCCCTCTCTTTGTCTTGTCACTTCACAATTTATCACCCTTTGTTAAAATGGCATATAAGCCCTTTAGTGAGACCACTTCTCTGGGGTCTTCTTTTCTGTGAGGCTCCCCATGCAGGTAAAAATATCAACATCCAAGAAAATGTTTATGCTTTTTCTCTTGTTAATTCGGCTTTCATCAGTTTAATTTGCAGCCCTCAGTCACCGAACATAAGAAGGTAGAAAAAGTTTTTTCTTTCTCTAAATAGGGAACATGGAGACTGAAGATCATTTTCTTCCTGAATTGCTTTGAAAGTGGAGATTTCCAATGGCAAACAAGCTGCATCTTTCTGCTTTTAAAATCTGGAGGGATCTCTGGACTTGATCTTCAGAAGACCAGGCAGCAAGGTGTTACTAGAATGAGTTTGTCATTCATAATGATGGTTATGGGACTTGTCAGTACCGTGCTTCCTTGCCTCTGAGGTACTGCTCTCTCCTTTTTTGGTCCTGGTGCCACCCCCATGCAGCAGGCACAGGAATAGAGCCCAGAGCTTGGAGGCCATGAGGTGACCCCTCTCACCCCTGTACCCTAACCCCAGCAGAGCCTTTATCAAGCCCAGTTCCCACTTGGTGAAATGACCCACCAGCACAGCACAGAACAGGAGCACCTGCAGAGGGGTACTGCAGGACACAGGGTCACTCTGGTAAGGAAGGGCCCCTACCAGGGGCTCTGCCAAGGGATAGGACCTGCCAGACCAGTTTGTAAACCAGCTCCAGCTGCTTTGGGGTAACTGTGGTGTGTCGGGATGAACACAAATCTGGACGCTCAAACAATTCCCTTGATGTTTGATTTTCTTTTAACTTAAAGTCTTTCGCTTTTCTTCCCTTTTTAATCTTCTGCTGGGGTTAGGGTACGGTTCTCAGATACGCTCAGCCCAGCTTGTTTATCTTGTGAGCTACCGAAGGCTCACTCTTCCCTGACCCCGCCCGTGCTCCTTTCCCATTCAATTACATCTTTCCTTGGTAATGGGGTTTTGACGGGCCTTTTGTATAATGCTAAGCCACCATGAGACCAGAATATTCTCCCCTTATTTTTTATCAGGTGCTTTTTATTTCCTGAGCTGTTTTTGCAAGTGGGCATGGGTCTGATTTTGCTCCAGGTTGGCAAAGGGAGCCGGTATTCAGGGAGAAGATTGGATGCCATAGTCTGTCAATTGGTCTTTAAAAGAAATAAGCAAAAGTTGATCACATGCTGAAGCTCAGGGACAATGCAGAGCTGCTTCCCAAGAGGCCAATCAATTTCAATTAAGGAGATTAAAAGTCCAGAGCACAGAGATCTCGGTCACATGTTTCTCGATGCCTTGTTCCTCCAGCAGCCTGAAGCAGGCACTGAGCTCCAGACACAAAAGGAAAAACCAGTGGAAGGGGCTTGGTGTTTCCTCTTGGGGCGCTTGCAGCGGTTTGGCTGAACCTTCTTACCTATGCAGGGCTGACTTGCTCAGTGTAGGATGTTTAGCAGCGCTGTCCCCCAAACCATGAAATATCCGCGTGGCTCTGGACCTACACCATGGTGCCAACTAGCGCCAGCCCAGCCCTAAGCAAAGCTGACACCCCCACGCACATCTCCGTGGACACAGCCGACTGTGGTGTTGCACAGCCCTCCTTCTGCGCTGCTCTCTAGGCAGACAGGAGGCCTTCTGTGCCCCTGGCTGGGGAACGAATTCTCCCCACTGGATCTTCCGCCTGCTCTGCAGAGACGCTCCTCCTGGGTTCCAGACCTCCAAGGTCCCCAACTGCTCCCAGCCCAGAGCTCTGCGGGACCAGGGCAGGAGTGGCAGAGGAGGGAGGGGCCAGCCTAGCCAGGGCCCGTTTGAGAAGGAGGTGGACAAGGAGGCTTTGACATCACACAGATCTGCTGCAGCTGATCTGTGAAGTTGGCAATTAAGTTGGCGAACTCATTCTAGAGAAAATACTGCCTGCCGAATCGCTGAGTATCACCTCACGGTGCTCCTCTAGGGAAGCTGTGCTCTGGTGCCAACACCTAGTCCACCCTGGAACTCTTTCTGGAATGGCCATCGGAGCTGTGGTACAAGTTCTGACAATGAAGTTTGTGTCCTCCTCCTAGAAAAGCTGCAATATACCTCATACCTGGTGTCACCATGGTCACCTTTGAAGTACTCCCATGGCCATCTGGAGACCTAGTGATTTTCAGCTATGAGATATTAGCACATTTTCTAGGATGAGTTCACAACTTTTTTTTTTTTTTGAGACAGAGTGTCTATCACCCTGGGTAGAGTGGCATGGCGTTGTAGCTCACATCCACCTCAGGAGGGAGGAGAAGCATTTCAGCAGGGGAGTAGCCCCAGGCTGATGGAAACCACAGGTATTTGTTGGGCAGGCAAGTTAAGTGGGCCGGGTGGAAGCCAGCCAGAGGCCTGGGGCCAAAAATGACTGCAAAGATAAACAAGGGAAGACTAAAGCCACAGTTCCCTTTGCCCTGGGTGACAGCCTCTTTAGGGACTGGCTGTTCCCCACAGGGGCTCTTCCTTCTCTCTGCTTCTCCTCTTTTGGCTGCTTTCCTGTTAGCAGGGCAGCCTCAGGAACAGAGGGGGAGAAGGGAAGGTTCTATTTGCATGCATTTCAGTCTGTCTGGCTGCTTGTTTGGTTATCAAAAGGGCAGCAGAAGTCACTGCCCCAAGACTATAGGGTAGTAGCAGAGCCCCAGGCCCTCCTGGCCTGACAGGTGCAGGGAGTTTTATGCAGTTGACTGACGTCACAGCAGCCTGCCGTCCAGTCTGGAGGTTTTTCTCCTGTACCCTCCCCCACCCCCTACCCATGTTCTCCCTGGTCATTCTCTCCAAATAATTGAGAAATGAGTGGCAAAGCTGTAGGGTTATTTTGGTTGTAAAGATTGGGAATGGCACCAATGTACATAATTATGATTCAATAAAATTATTAAAAAAAAAAAAAAGATTGGGAATGGCTGCTTACAAACTTGGAAAGAATCTGGACCCTTTTCTAAATCAACAGCCACAATGAGTCTTGTATAGCCAGGCGTTGTGGTGGGCGCCTGTAGTCCCAGCTACTTGGGAGGCTGAGGCCAGAGAATCGCCTAAGCCCAGGAGTTGGAGGTTGCTGTGAGCTGTGACGTCACGGCACTCTACAGAGGGCAACATAGTGAGACTCTAAAAAAGAAAAACCTGTGCAAGTCACTATCTATATATATAAAATGATGTTTTTCTTGATACAAATTTATTTTATACATGTGGAGACATGGAACTTACTGTTTATTTCAAAGAGGAGAGAAACTACTGCTATACGGAGCTGAAGATTGCTAAGGAAGGAGGCATTGGGTTTTCAAAAGGGCCCAGAGTTGTGGGAAGAAGCCTATGGGAGAGATTAGGGACCAGCTGCAGAAGGGCATGGGCTGGACTCAGCTCCCTACGTCCTAGGAATTGGTTTGACCCTGCCATGTCAAGGGAACGAAGACTAATTTTGATTAAGACCCACAAGAAGAACTGTCTACCAGTTGAGGTCATCTCAGGAACACTGTGTGGGGTGTCATTGGCACAGCCAGGGTCCCAGTCAGCTCCCTCTTCTGTAATAAAATACCAGGCCAGGTGGCTTCTGTAACAGACACTGATTTCTCATAGTTCTTAAGGCTGGAAGTTTGAGGGGAGGGGACCATAACTCAGCCCTTATAGCCCCTCGCCCTACTGGCTTCAGTTTCATCAGCAGGAAAATAAGGGGTGAGGCTGAGCACCCCCAGATTCCTCCTGAGCATGTTAAGACTCGGTCTAGAATTATGCTCAGCCTTCCTAGGGATGCTGATGTAGGGCGCGTCATGTAATCTTCCCAGATAGAAATTTATTTATATAGCACAGGTAATAAAAATAACTTACTTCTATTTGTTCCTCTAGGTATCCTGAGCCTTAAGTGACGGTTGCCACGATGATGTATTACAAAACCAAACGAATTACTCCTTAGGACGGGTAAGCCACAGCAACAAAAAACCGGCTTTCAGACCAAGAGGAGATTGGACCGCCTTCTTAACAACATTGCTTTATCGATGCAATGCAAACAAACTATGTTAGAATCTATTGATTCTCTTTGAGATCTAATAATATGTTTTATTCAGATCTTATTCACAGACCACTACCTCCAGGGGGCTTTCATAGGAACTGAAATTGACCAGTTACAAACAATTGGTTCTACCATCCTTTGAAATCTCTGGAGCAGGCGTGTTTTAGCATACAAAAGACAGCAAGCTTTCTTTGGGAAACAAGACCTTTTTGCAAAAAATATCTCACTTGTAAGCAAAACTGAAAAATGCCTAAGGCCAGCGTGGTGGCTCCTTGTCAGTAATCCTAGGAGAAGGGTAGATTGTTTGAGCTCAGAAGTTAGAGACCAGCTTGAGCAAGAGTGAGACCTTGTCTCTATCAAAACTAGAAAAAGTAGCTGAGCGTTGTGGTGATTATAGAGTCTTTGTTGAGGCTAATCAGATTTAGGACCAGTTCCTATTGACACCAGTGAGCAAATAAAAAATCCAGAAGGAGATAAGTAACAGACTTAAAGAAACAAAGCTGTTCATTTTCCTTTTTTAAAGCATTGGATCCATATTTATATCACTGAGTCAAATTATTTATACTTATACTATAGGTTTTGCATTCCCAGAATTTGTCAGCATCCAGAGTATGATAAATTGTACCTGACTTATTTGTGAAAAATCATCTTAAGATTTTTTTCCTTTCTTTTTTTTTCTTTCTTGAGATAGAGCCTCAAGCTATCACCCTGGATAGAGTGCTGTGGCATCACAGCTCACAGCAACCTCCAATTCCTGGGCTCAAGCGAGTCTCCTGCCTCCGCCTACCAAGTAGCTGGGACTACAGGCGCCTGCCACAATGCCCGGCCATTTTTTGGTTGCAGCCATCTTTGTTGTTTGGTGGTCCCGGGCTGGATTCGAACCTGCCAGCTCAGGTGCACGTGGCTGGCGACTTAGCCTGTTGAGCCACAGGCGCCGAGCCAGATTTTTTTCCTTTCCAGTGGGAATATATGTAGATGACACCTGGTGAGGCTGATGGAAACTGCTCTTCAAGTGTGTGGCCAGAAATCTGGGTATTTAGATTCATGCTGGGCGGTGGGGATTTGAACCTTTGGGGCAGTATTATGATGCTCACCAAGTTATTCCCATCTGAACCTCGTTTTCTTCTTCTCCAGTCCAGGTTCTGAACTCAGGGTTTTCTGTAAATATTAAATGGGAAAATGCGTGCGGAGATACCTGCATGAGCCCTCCAGGGTTAACAGTCCCATAAATGTCAGCTTTTATGTCATCATTATTACAGAGAATCTTTGCATGTTTGTATTTCATCTGTGGAAAAGAATTAAATTTACTGGGAAGATAAAGAAAATGAGTAAGTCTTAGGCTTCCTTAGTGTGGGCTTCCATCAGTTTCCTCTGCCTCCCCACGACCCGGCTGAGTTGGCAGGAGAAAGGAGCAGGTTAGTGGGGCAGAAACAGACATCTCACCTTTTCTGTCTTTCCCTGTGTAGTTTCAGTATTTGGCTTAAAGATCAGCAGGCCCACCTGAATTGAATGACCACTGCCCAGTTTTATTCCAAATTCAATAACAATCATACTAATAATTATATTCTTCTTTGATCCATATCACTGTGTCCTCTTGTAGCACAGAAAACTGAAGGTGGACCAATAACCATTGAGAAGGAGGACCCCATTAGGATTGTGATCGGTTTCTTTTTTTGGACTGAATGTGCCTCACCCTCCATTCACAAATCCTAAACGCCAAGGTCATGGCCTTTGTGAGGTGATTAAACCAGGAGGATGGGGCTGTCCTGATGGGACTAATGCCCTTAGGAAAGAGCCAGGAAAGAGCCTGTGTCTTTTCTTAGTTCTCTACCGTAAAGACGACATAGTGAAAAGTTAGTTATCTGTGAACCAAGGATAGGACCCTCACTAGGACCCAGTGCTGGCACCCTGATCTCAGAAATTCCACCCTCTAGCATTGTGAGAAGCAGATGGTTCTTGTTTAAGCCACCCAGTCCATGGTAATTTGTTGGTGCAATTTGCACTGACAAAGAGAACGATTTTTCCAAAACATGAGCATCTTCTGTTTCTTCTTCTGCCTCAGGCTATTAGGTAGCAGCATAGCAGGTTGCTATTTGAGTTCTCTAAACAAACAACTGGTCTGGAATAAAGGGAGATGTAGACTTCCCATGTGTCTATTTCCCTCCAGAGCTGAAGTCTAATACTTCGATTCTAATGCCTCTGGGAAAGACCTGCAGCAGAGGGAGGGAACAGTCTGCCTCTCATCCTGCCACCCTCCCCTTTCCTTGTCCAAAGATCACAATTGTGATGCCATTTATAGAGTGACTATCTTCAGGAGGTAGGCAGTGGTGGTTGGCGTGACATATTTTGTTGACATGTTTTATTTGTGAATCTCACTACAACTTTTCCAGGTAGGTATGGTTGCTCCCGTTTCACAGGCAACTGAGGTCTGAGCCTCACAGCTAATAAGCAGAAAAGCCACTGTTTGGGGTTCAGAGCCTGCATCGTAACCAAGGCATTTGAACATTTTGAGGGGCAGTATCCTCCTAGGCAAGACAGAGATAAGAATTCTATCTTGTAAGCTCAGGGAGAAATGTTCAAATCAGGGAAATATCCTCAAACAGATGAAAGACAGTCTGGGTGTGGTGGCTCCTGCCTATAATCCCAGCACCTTGGGAGGCTGAGGCAGGAGGATTGCTTTGGGACTAGGACTTTGAGACCAGCCTAGGCAACATAGCAAAACCTCATCGCTAAAAACAAAATTGACCAAGCATGGTGGCAGGTACTTATATCCCCAGCTACTTGGGAGGCTGAGGCAGGAGGATCACTTGAGCCTAGGAATTCAAGGCTGCAGTGGGTTATGATCATGCCACTGTACTCCAGCCGGGGCAAGAGTGAGTGTCTAAAATAAATAAAATAAAATAGTCCTATAAAGGATGTATTCTGAGAAACAGACCTTGGGAGACTCTGGCCTGCAGAAGGAATTTCAGAATTACTCCAGTTTCCAAGGACTTGGACCACGTGGCTTCAAGCTTCATCTCCTACCGTGCTGTGAATTCGCCCTCCACTGTTGCCAAACTCACTGCCTTTCAGACTTCTGCCCTCCCGTGTGCCTGCTTCTCCTCACTCGAGCTTTCTCCCCTAGGGCCACTTTGCCGAGGTGACTGCCACCTCCCTCTCTCTGGCCACATTCTCTTCGTCCTTCAAGCCCCTCCCCCACAGAGCCTTCCAAAGGCATTGCCATCCTCCAAGTTCCCAATTCTGTTGATTGTCTGATGCGCTCAGACCAAACACTGCAGGGTGCCTGTGGTCTCTCCTTCTAGCGTTCCTGGAGCTTCTGTTGCCCCTGTTTGTGGGTTTCCGTTGCGTCTCCTCACTTATCCCTGGGAGCAGTGGCCTTTGATTAGGTTCTTCCCCCCTCCCTTTTCCTGGTGCAGGTCCTGTAAACTGTGGGTGCACAATAAATAGCTGCCTGTGCGGCTAATGCCTTTGGGACTTGTGTTTTTGCCTCCTGCTGCTGCTGCTGCCCGGCCTTCTGGGGCATGGTGTCTGTGGACAGCGTGGTCTGGAGGGCAGAGTGTGGGGGGCCAGCTGCATTGTCACATGACCTTTCAGGGAGCCCGCAGGGAAAAGGAGAGAGATTCAGAGGAACATGCAACTGGGCCCAAGAAGGATGTGGAGAAAGGAGTTGGCAGGCCGTGTGGCCCGAGGCAGGAGAGAATTCTGGGGACAGGTCCTGCTCTGCCTCTAACCACCCCCTGCCCTCTGTGGGCATGATTCCCAGCAGCGTGAGTGCTGAACTTCCCCCAACCGCAGTGCTGTCAATTACCCCATGCTTGAGTTACGTCTAAGGGTCCAGCTGTTCCAGATGCTTCCGTAATGCCACCCAGGTCTCTCTAATCAGAATATAAGGGGCGGTGATGCTATCACAGGAAAGACTTTGAATCTGCTCCCATTCATTAAGGACGCGAAGTCCCACATTATTACAGACGTCGCAAGTTATTCAGAGTCCACGCAGGGCTCTGAGGCTGGGGCGTGTCCGTCCTGTCTCCCAAACCTTCTAGCGGTGTGGTTCCCACGCTATCACGTGTATCAGGCTTGTTAAAACACACCCAGAGCTCCTGAGCGTCTGGGCTGGGGAATTTCCATTTCGAATAATTTCCAGGGATGCTGATGCTTCAGACCTGCAGTCCGAGTCCCGCCTTGAGGACCAGTGTTCTGGGGCTTCGTCCCTTCCTTCCGGCTCCTCCAGCCCAGCCACATTCGGCAAATGTCTCCCAATTAAAGTGGGGGCTCTCGGTGATTTCAGAGCCTTTCAGCATCCTGGGCACAGCTAGACTGCCATTCCAGCCCTCTCCCAACCCCAATTCTTTTTTTTTTTTTTTTTGCAGTTTTTGGCTGGGGCTGGGTTTGAACCCGCCAGCTCCAGCATATGGGGCCGATGCCCTACTCCTCTGAGCCACAGGTGCTGCCCCACCCCCAGTTCATTTGGTGGGAAGATGGACAGGGGCGAGCAAAAGGAAATGAAAGGGGGAAGCATCCTAGAGATAAATAAACGGTAGCCCCAATATTTTAAACTCTGGCCATTCTGATCACTCTGCCACGTTCCCTTGGAGACATTTTAACAAAGCATCTGTTCTCAGGTTGAAGACGCCAGCCACTTCCCATCCCCCTTCTCAGTGTGTGTGCGTTCGATTTTCTGAATGAGCTCATTCAAGTAACACCCTTAAAAGATATAATCATGTAACTGGTATCTACCACATTTCCCTGAAGTACACCTGACCACACAGGCTCTCAAACACAATGTTTGGGTCTGGGCTCTGCAGCTTCTGAGCTCTGTGACTTTGGGCAATTTGTTTGAACTCTCTGTCACCTGTAAAATGGGCGTGATGATAACAGTACTTTCCAGCTTATGATAGAGATGAACCGAATTGCTTGCAACCTATAAAATACATATGACAGTGCCTGGCTCATTAGAAACTCAAGAGGGCGCTGCAACTGCTTCTGGCTCAAGGTTTTTGTGCAAACTCAAGTGTAAAGAACATTGAAAAAGCAAATCATGCAGGCTGGGCCCCCCACTGAGGTCATTCTGGAGGCTTCTGTCCACTAGGAAGGCTACCTGAGAAGCAAAACAGATGGTAAGAATGAAGGAATTGGAATCATGCTCAGCTGATCCTGATGTTGGTTATGACTCTTTAGAGCTAGAATAAATTGCCTCACTTTTTCCATCTTAAATGGGGCTAGTCACAGTCTCTACATCTTAAGACGGTTTTGAGGATTATCTGAGTTAAAACCTAGGAGTGAAGCATTAGAACAAGGCCTGGCTTGTACTGCAGGTCCAAAATACGTTAGCAGTGTTCAGAGAGAGTTGGGTGCTACACGTGGGCCCGAGAGTCACAAAGTATGTCAACTGTTAGGTCAGTGTAGAGTTGTACAGATGAATAAGAAGCCTAAGAGGGAATCTTTTGGCCTGAGTCAGTTATGTTACTGGACTTATTTGGTATAACAACTTGCCCCATGTTTCATTTGTCTTAGGGAGTCTTTCTCTCCAAATCCCGAAGGCCCGGACGGTATTGTTTTTTTGAACTGATGTGTCAAATACACCCACACCTATGATGGGTTTCTTCTCGGCTTGCAACTAGTACATTTTTTATAAAGCAGGCCTCCAGTTTCAAGTTAGGAGAGGATATCCTTTTCCTGTTAAGCTGCTGACTGATTTTTTTTCCCTTTCAAAGTAAAGTATAAAACCTCCAGAGTTCCATAAACAGGCCCAAAGCACATATTACTGGAGTAATGGGAACCTGGAAGCTGTTTTCACTGGAGTTTGTACGATGCTGGACAAGCTGGCAACCTGAGATAGTTCAAGGTATTTCAAGTTTTCCTAGCAGTGAGTGTTACATGTACATAGATTTTCTTCCTATGCTTTTATTTTTAATTTTTAGAACATGATACAAGTTCATTTTAGAAAACTTTAAGTAAGTTTTAAAAGTCACACACTACATACAATTCTACCACTGACAGATAACCACTATTAATGACGTCCTTTAATTCTTTTTTTTGTGCATATCTATAAATATTTCTGACACCTGGTCAGGCTGATGGTTAATTAACACGCTATCCATACGTTTTTAAAGCTGTAAGGTGCTGTCAGAATATATTTTTTGGACATGCTGCGACTGGTCTGTGTTTGTAGTAACTCACAACGACACCTAACTTTGTAAAAATAAACGAGCTTTAGAACTCACTCCCCTTAGGATATGGGGCTAGCGCCCTGCCCACTGAGCCACAGGCACCTCCTGTGCTTTTGAAATTAAAAAAAAAATAAGCAAGCAAACCATACTATATAACAGTGAGTATACATGAACATTTCTCTAGGCCATTAAATATTACCCTATATTATCAAAAAATAGCCTGTGGCGGCTTAGCGCCTGTGGCTCTATGGGCTAAGGCGCCAGCCACATACACCTGAGCTGGCGGGTTCAAATCCAGCCCAGGCCACCAAACAACAATGACGGCAGCAACCCCCCCAAAAATGGCTGGGTGTTGTGGTGGGCGCCTGTAGTCCCAGCTACTTGAGAGGCAGAGGCAGGAAAGTCGCTTAAGCCCAGGAATTGGAGGTTGCTGTGAGCTGTGATGTCACAGCACTCTATCTAGGGTGACAGCTTGAGGCTCTGTCTCAAAAAATTAAAAAAAAAAAATAGCCTGTGGCTCAAGCAGCTATATGCCAGCCACATATACCTGAGCTGGCAGGTTCGAATCCAGCCCGGGCCCACCAAACAACAATGACCGCTGCAACCAAAAAATGGCCAGGCGTTGTGGCGGGCGCCTGTAGTCCCAGCTACTTGGGAGGTGGAGGCAGGAGACTCGTTTGAGCCCAGGAATTGGAGGTTGCTGTGAGCTGTGATGCCATAGCACTCTATCCAGGGTGACAGCTTGAGGCTCAGTCTCAAAAAAAAAAAAAAAAAAAAGATAAGAGGAAATGACAAAGAGGCAGACACCCATCTTTTAAAGAAATAGTTTAGGACACTACAATGTACTTTTTACTCCTGAGATCCAAATTCACTTGATTCATTTTAACATGCAGCAACCATCTTTTCAGATGCTTTCTTCATTCTTGAGGCACTAGGCTTCAAAGGGTGAGATTCTTTCCTCTGAACCTCTCAAATAGACCAGGCACTGAGTACATAATTAAACACTAAGTGTTTCTGGAACTTAACACCAGACCACTTTTTCTACAAAAGGCCAACTATAAAGAAATGAACATAGTTTACAGCTGCAAACCGTCTTAGCATAAGACTAATGTAAAAAATAAACATATTCTTCCCTGCCCCCAGTCATGCTGTTAGGACACATGAAAAACTACTGTATTTTCAAAAGGGTTGGTTATCTTCACACATCTTCAGGACCAAACAATCACCTAACTGTCCACATGATAAATCTTCCCCAAAACACTAAACCAGATAACTAATTAATTTCTCTTCTAGGTCTAGAATTTTATACTTATCTACCAGAGGCCTAACAACCATACCAGAGGTTAACTGCAACTCAAGAAGCCCTGCCCTCTATCTTAGGGCTCTTAAAAAATAAACATCACTCAGTGCTTAATGCTCTAAAATTGGATTAAGGTCACTCTAGTGACCTAGCACCTAGAAAACTGAGATAACCCACAAAAATCAACTATATTTTTCTTCTTTTATATCAGTATGTCAGAACTTTTCCAGAATAAAAACATCTACTTAAAACACACACACACACATTTTGTAAGTATTGTTTAAATTTACAAAAATTCCTAAGGGCTCTCTTACTCTCAATCTCTCCAACCATGCACATAAATATTTATAATGCACCAGACACTATGCTTAACATGTCACAGGTATGATCATATTTAAACCTCACCATTTTCTGAAATACTACTGGTATCTCTATTTTATAACTCAGGAATCTCAGGTTGACATAGGTAGCATATATGCTATTTTTGACATAGGTAAAAAAGAAGGCCAAACACTTAAGAGTAGCAGAGCTGGAATGTACACTATCAACTCCAAGGCCATCTTCCTTCTACTACCAACCCTACCTATACTTCACACCTTGCTGTGTCTTTGATCCTCAACTGTCTTGCAAATCTGTAGGAGTTTCCCTGTCAGTAAGTAGCAATATTTAAAATTAAAACAAAACTATAACTAAATAAAAAGAAATTCTACTCCGAGTCTTAAGTCAGTAAGTCATTGAAATTTTACTGAATATACCATTAACTGTTATAAAGGTAAAATAAATACACAGTATGGCAGTTGACCTCAAGAAGCATAAAGCAGAAATGAGAAAGTAAATGACTTTGATTTAATGATTTTGATTCCAAACATAAATATCTATTATCAAAGGGACTGAGTTCCAAGGCGATCCCAATGGGTCATGTAAGATCCCCACTTCTCTGTCCACAGATGGCTACGTCTCCAAGAAACACAGTTCAGAACAGCAGAAGCTAAAACAGGCTGAAGCCTAGAACGGCAGTTGGTACAGGAGTGATCTTCAACCAGTGTGCTATGAGAGGATCTTAGGTGCCACAAAAAATTTTAAGGGTCATTATTTTCAAAAGAAGTTCAAAGCAAAGTATATTCTTTTTTTTTTTTTTTTACTTTTTTTTAATCAACATAATTTAAGTGTGCCACAGAAGTTTAACTACACGGCACTCTTTATCTCTCAAGAGTGCCATGAGATAAAAATGATTGAAAAGCCCTTCCGTGGTAGAGGGGCTGCTAAGCAGAAAGAGACAAAGATAACCCAATTACTCTGCTGGTCTATCAGAACTGCAGCCACAATACCTGAGGTCCTATGTGGAATGACAGTGGGAAAATTGCCATGGCCACTTCCAGCCACTGAGGCCTATTTCTGGCCATTTTTTACAAGACACTCCTGTCAACTAAGATCATCTCAATAGGTTTCTTTTCCTTGTTTCCATAAATAGTCTAACACAGGAAACAAAGCTCAAAAAAGCAAAAGAATGATCAAAGGTGGGAAGATTTTTCAGGAAAAGCTTCCTAGAAGTCTCAAAATAACAGACACATAAGAATGGACAAGAAGAAAATAATCCTAAATGGAGGAGGGTACATTCAAAGGATGACATGAAGGCTGAGTCAGAAAAGCTAAGGCCCAAATCTAAAAGATGAGTTAGACTCACAGAAAGCAGACTTGCATTCCAAAGGTCTGCAAGAATTCGGCTTTAATGCATTTTAAGACGGCCATGATGTGCGAAGAGAATGATATGGGGCCAGATAAGGAAGAATACAGACTTTCATCCCATAAAACAAAGACAGTATTTGCACCTCATATGGAGGATGTAAGGATTACATACAGTAATGTGCTTTAAACAGTACATAGCAAGGCAGGCCTTCAACTTTTGTTTTAAGAGACCAGATGGAAATTGCTACAATAATCCAAATATAAACAGTATCCATCCTAAAGTAGGAACTATGGAAATGAAAAGATGGTAAAGCTACAAAGTACAATGGCACTTTGAGTCTCAATATAATTCTGACCATTTTTAAGAAACTGCTTCCAAAAAAATATAGCACCTAGAAGACTCACTGAGAAAGCAGAGAAATATCCTGTTATCTCTGATCAAGTATCAAACTATGCATGAAACCAACTTCAAAAGGTGCCTTTTCTAGTCAAATAATTTATACCTATTTCCAATGAAGATCATGACACTCAGAAATAAGTGTTATCTTTCCTAAGTCTAGACTTCCCCACATTTTAACCCTGATAAAACTGGACTATATAATTACTTATAATTAATGTATAAATTCATTGTAATGATGCTTGGATCTTCTTCTCCAAAAACTTTTGTTAAAGTAATTACATATTTTATAATATATGTAATCTTAAAATAGAGTAAATAGGGTTATCTTTTACATTTTATACACCTGTAGAAAAAAGTAATTAGCTTTGAAAGTGTCAGAGTTAATTTTAAAAATACCATTTCTTGGGTGGCACCTGTGGCTCAGCGAGCAGGGCGTCGGTCCCATGTGGCGTCGGTCCCATGTGCCGAAGGTGGCGGGTTCAAACCCAGCCTGGGCCGAACTGCAAAAACAGAAAAATAGCCGGGCGTTGTGGTGGGTGCCTGTAGTCCCAGCTACTCGGGAGGCTGAGGCAAGAAAATCACCTAGGCCCAGGAGCTGGAGGTTGCTGTGAGCAGTGTGACGCCATGGCACTCTACCAAGGGCGATCGAGTGAGACTCTGTCTCCACAAAAAAAAAAAAAAAAATACCATTTCTTTCACTTTCAAAAATATTACATGAAGAATCCAAGAAAATTCTCTCCAGAAAGAATTCTATTTGTTTGTTTTTTATTACATCATAATTTATACATTAATGCATTTATGGGGTACAATGTGCTGATTTTATATACACTTTGGAATGCTTACATAAAACTGATTAACATAGCCTTCACCTCAATTATTGTGTTAAGACATTTATACTCTACACTTAATAAATCTGACATGTACCCTTGCAATATGCACCATATGTGTGGTAAGAATTCCATTTGGCTTCTGAAATGCTAATTTACTTGATGGGGTTGTTCTTCTGATAAACCTACCATTAAGGCTACAGTTGATTGTTCTAATTCTGTCCTCAAAATCTACTTCCATGGTAGTGTCAGACTGATTACTGTCTCTGCTTCAGTTAACAATTCTTCCAAGTGCCTTCCCCTCCTCAAATACACACTGACACACCACATACAGATCTCAAATTAATGCTATGAAACCAACACACATACAAACGATTTTAAAGAAAGGATCCCATTATACAAAAAACGCAATAGAAAAATATACTTACTTGTGCTTGAGAACAAATTTTACGTTCTTGTATGCAAAGGCTACCAGGTATGTGCTTACTAGGGTCATCACACTATACAGAACAGCAGACTGAATAAGATCCATATGCCATATTCGCCAATATAACCCTGAATTAAAGGGGAAGGGTACAGAAAGAAACAAAACATTACTGCTCCATAACCAAAGCCTGGTAACAGATAGCTAGGGTCAGGGAAACCAATACAGTAGCTGAGGATCGTCAGGGATGAGACAGCCAGTAAAAACAGTTTAGATAGACTCTCAAGCTTTCCCAATTCAGAAAAATTGAAAAACATAACCTTCCTCTTAGTCCAGATGAGATTCCCGCTTCTTCTAAAGTAAGAACGGGCCCAAGAAAATCACAATTCAGACTTCAGATTTCATTCATCAGGGTACCATTATGCTAAATGCATGCCATTCCAAAACAGCCACGTGCAGTCCCAAAGCAGCTTACTGCTGACGTGGCTGCTAGCTGAAATCAAGGCAGGGCTCTGTCGGGTCAGTGAGCCTCAGAGCTTCACGCCACGTTAACTGCACGCCGGGTTTTGTAAGGACACAAGAGGAAACATCTGCATTTCGCTGCCCCACACCGGCGAAGCAGCGTGAAAGGACACGAGATTCAAACATGGGAACCCCGAGCTCTAAAAATGACCCTGGTTAAGTGTGCAGTTTCCCACCCAGGAGAGAGTTCTAGAATAAATCTCGCAGATTAAAACGTCTAAATAAGGGAGCCTGCGGGCCCCGGCACCGATTCAACCTCTCTCATTTTAGGAAAGTGATGCCCGGCCGTGTGAGGGTTCTAATTCAGCGGCTTACCTGGAGACTCACTCTCCTACTTCATTAACTTCCCCCAACATAAGTCATGATGTCAGTTTAAGACTTGAGAGCCGCAAGGGCAGCAGAAGGAAGCACGCCGGAGTCAGCACAAGTCCCTAACCCGAGGAGTGTGTTTTAAACACAGATTCGGGCCGCCTGCCCAGCCCCGCTCCGGGGGTGGGGCTCGGAAACGTCCGAACTCTAAAAAGCGCCACGAGCCTCTTCCGCCAGCAGAAGCCCGAGGCCCCGACAGGCGCCCCCCGAGGTCAGGAGGGCTGGGGAGCCCGCCCGCCCCGGCCCGCCCCGGCCTGCCCCGTCCCGCCGCGGCCTCCCCCGCCGCCTCGCTTTACCACTCACAGATGGGGATGGCTGACACGATGAACGCGTTCCCGAAGAAGAGCGCGGAAGACTTGGCCGACAGGTTACGGCTGAAATCCTGCAGGAGCAGGTCCTCCTCCGACTGCTGCTTGGAGCCACCTTTGGGAGCCATGGCGGAGCGGGAGCCGAGACCCCGAGCCTCAGAGTCGGACGCACAGCCGCGCGGAGGCTCCGGCCCCGCCCCCGCGACCTCCGTATCCGCTAACGACCCGTCAGCGCTCGCGCGGAGCAAGCTTCCCCGTGATTGGCCAGCGCGGCGCCTTGCATAGGCTTCCTGGCGTGATTGGCTGAGCCGCCCAGACTTCCTGAGTCCTGGCAAGCCACGTGACAACTAGTACTTCGAGGGCAGAAGGGATTTGTAGTTTAGTGGGTGCTTTTTTTTATTAACAAAACTTTATTGACTTTCCATTTAGCAGCTGCTGACAGACTCCCCAAATTCAAGCCTTCAGAATTGCCAAATGAAAAACTCTCCCGTCCCTCTGCCGTAATACTCATTAACTCATGGAGTATATGGTTAGTACCCACGATGCGTACTCAGCATAGAGAGCACTGGAGGAAAATTAAGAGGAATATAGAGCTAACACATCTAGAATCCCTTTTCGTTTACTCGTCCGTTATTTCATTGACTCTTGAAGAATCAGATTGCCCCGGTTGCAGAAGAAGAACCTTGTGAAGGTGGCTAGGAAACCTGCAGTGCTAGTGTGAACCCTTCTCTCAAAAACAAGCTATCTCTACGAAAAAGAAACAGCACTCTTTATTAATAAAGTCATGATCTCAGTGGTGAAGAAAATATTTAATATGTTTAATGCATTTACAAATTACTATTTTAATTCAATTTTAACTAAATCTTTAGCGTGGATTCCAAAGCCATTCTAAATAAAATATGATACTAAATAAAGACAACAGGTTGGTTGGAAGGGACTCCTCTGAAGCTCAGAAAGATTAAGTATGCCTAATAAAAAGCTAGATGTCATTTTTCATTCATCAAATTATCATTTCTTTAAAAAAAAAAACTTCTACCACATGATTTCCATTATAAATTCCATATTATATTTGCTCGGCACCTGTGGCTCAATGGGCTAAGGCGCCAACCACGTACACCTGAGCTGGCGGGTTCGAATCCAGCCTGGGCCTGCCAAACAACAATGATGGCTGCAACCAAAAATGGCCGGGCGTTGTGGCGGGTGCCTGTAGTCCCAGCTACTTGGGAGGCAGAGGCAGGAGACTCGCTTGAGCCCAGGAATTGGAGGTTGCTGTGAGCTGTGATGCCACAGCACTCTATCCAGGGTGGCAGCTTGAGGCTCTGTCTCAAAAA
>CAUYON010031115.1:0-10887 GCA_963573935.1 Arctocebus calabarensis
CTTCATAAAATAATTCATTCTGGGGAGAAACCCTACAAATGTGAAGAATGTGGCAAAGCCTTTAACCGGTACCCAACCCTTTTTGTACATAAAAGAATTCATTCTGGAGAGAAACCCTACAAATGTGAAGAATGTGGCAAAGCCTTTAAGCAGTCCTCAACCCTTTTAGTACATAAAATAATTCACTCTGGGGAGAAACCCTACAAATGTCAAAAATGTGGAAAAGCCTTTAAGGATTCCTCAACCCTTTCTGTACATAAAAGAATTCATTCTGGAGAGAAACCCTACAAATGTGAAGAATGTGGCAAAGCCTTTAACAGTTCCTCAACACTTTCTGTACATAAAAGAATTCATTCTGGAGAGAAACCTTACAAATGTGAAGAATGTGGCAAAGCCTTTAACCGGTACTCACACCTTTCTAGACATAAAAGAACTCATTACTGAGAGAAACCCTACAATTAGAAGAATGTTGCAAAGCCTTTAACCAGTATTCAACCCTCTCTGTACATAAAAGAATTCATTCTGGGGAGAAAGCCTATGAATGGCAACAATGTCGCAAATTTTTTAACCAGTACTCACAAGTTTCTGTATATACAATAATTCATTCTGGAGAGAAACATTACAAAAATGAATAGTGTAGCAAACTTTTAAACTCAGGGTCAATCTAGCCTGTATATTTTTTAAAAAATGAAATAACATGGAAACCCTAGAAATATGAAGAATGTGACTGTACCTTACTTGGTGTTCATAATTTACGAAGCTTATAAGAATTTGCATTGGTGAGAAATCCTACAACTGTGCATGGTGTGGTGATGCACTTACCAAACTTTACTACTATGTGAAAAAATTCATACTGGAGAGAAATCTTACAAATTAGAATAATATGGCAAATGTTTTAACTGATTCTTGGCCCTTAGTATACATAAGACAAATCATGTTGGAGAAAAATCCCAGTATGAAGGTATGTGGAAGCTTTATGCCAGAAATCACAGTTTTCTGTACACAGTAGAATTCACGTTGAACAGAAAGGCTATAAATGTGAAGAAGGTGACAAGGCATTTAATTTCTGCTCAAACCTTTCTCTATGAAATTTATGACAGAAAACCCCTATAACTGTGAAGACAGTGTCAAATCCTGTAATTAGGACTCATACATATCAGTACAGAATAGAATTCATAGAGATATTTTACTAATGTAAAGAATATGACAAAGTCTTTAAATATTTCCCGTACGTTAGTAATTGTAGGCTAAAAGCCTATATGCTGTGTATTCCCAGGCAGCCTGAGAAATCAGTTTTGGTTTCTTGTTAACTAAAGTCTCGTCGGAGGCCTAGCTCACCTCAGTCATCCGTGTTGTTAAGCCTAATTAGTTGGATATGACAATCCATCTAGAGTAACACAACTGTGTAGCTGTTAAGCCTGTGGGTAATAGAGCAGAAAACTCCATCCCCAGAGACACAGCCCAGCGGCTAATGCATACAAGGTATGTATCAATAAGCTGCACGGACTCCGAGCTAATGGTTAAGCAAGAAAACAAAGTTACTGCCTCCCAGGACGTGGGTTTCCACAGCTTTTTAGAGCAATCAGCCCCCTCTTTACTGTGGTCTTAAGATTTATGAAAGTATGAGCAAAACAGTTGATAATATGTTTTTGTGATAATTATTTTAGGTTAGAAAAGTGTGTATTAGTAGACTAGTGGGCACCTAGAAAAGGTCAATTTATTTTTGCAGTATGATTTGGAAGGAAATTTGTGTGATCATAGATTAATAGTGTGTACGTGACCAAAGACTATATAAGTTGGCTAAAAAATAAAGTTTTTTCACTACTCACCAGATCAAGAACTTGTAGCCATTCTTGCCTCTATACACAATTTCAGTAGCGGTCTTCCCCCTGTGTCGTCAGTGGCCACTCTTGCTCGATTTGAAACAACTTCTAATCATAGTGTATATGGAAGAAATTCTCTAGAAATGTCTATGATATCTTAAAGTTGTGTTTATCCTGTTTTGTAGTGCTAGGGAGAGACAGGGGCAGATAATTCTAAGGCATCCCTTGTCCATAATAAGAAGGAACAAAATGACCAGAGTGGGCTGCCAAGAAAGGAAAGCATTTCAGGAAGGCTTTGAAAAACTGAACTGAGGTTTGCTTTACAAAAATGACTCAGAGGTAGAGAGACCCCAGTGTGGAGATATGGCCAAGGACACAAAAATGGGTCTTTGCAGCAGGCATACAAGAAGATGCAGCCTCAAGGGACGCATTTTCATAAACACAGTAAATTTTTCACCACTTTTATCACAGTTTACAAACACTATGACAACTTCTAGAAACTGCTTTACAGAGATAGAAATGGGAGGACTCTCCATTCGGGAATCTTTCTCCCTTTCCAGTAAAAATAGTAAATATATTACCTCCCTCCCCCCACCACTTAACATAGATTTGGAAAATTATCATGAAGGGGAAAAATCCCACTAACCCAGCGTGTTCTCCACTTGATAAAGTATATGTCTTCCTTCTCTGGAGTGTACTGTCCTTTAATAAACTTTGACCTTTTGCTCACTTGTACCTACTTGTTCTGCTCATTTGTTCCACTGTGTAGGCACCAGTAACTATGCTTTGTCACTTGGAACCAAAAACCAGGGAACACACACTTGCCATCTCTTCCTCATATGTGACATTTTAGTGCCAAAATCTGGGAGGAATGTACATTTTCAGCAAGATAAGGTAGTGGAACATTAGACATTCTGAATTCACACTGCCTGATGCACATTAGTTATTACACTTACAGGTTTCACTCTCTTTCCTTTCCAGGTAAAGTAGCTCCTTCCCTACCCCTGCTCCATTTCCTTCTTTTTGGTTTTTTTTTTCATCTCCACAATGCACATCATCCCTCAGTTGGGCCTAATATTCAAAAGCATACAAAGAGGCCTCTGGCTCCACAAGCAGAACATTAAACCAAATTTTTAAGGTTTTGATGAGGAGAATTGGGAGGAAGAGACAGCAAGAGAAAGCCAGGCCAGCATCAGTCCCCAGATCAGAAGGAAGCTTTTGAAATGGTTGCTACCACTAGAGAAGAAGGTTGTCAGAAACAGAATTACCCTAGGGTCAGGCAAGAAGTCACCAGGGCAGTGTCCTTCCCGCACCATGACTTTGGGTTCCTGGAGTCAGGAATAGCTCAGGAAGCAGCCTCTGCTGGGACCATCCCCTCAGTACTAGAGAGATGCCCTGCAAGTGACATTTCCCTCTGCTGGAGATGGGGGATCAAACTTGCCTTCCAGACCCTGTGAAATCCCTGAACCAGCTCTGACTCTGGAACTCTTTTAGTTTGGTGGACACGCTCCAGCTTCAGAACAAGGTCCACTTTCAGACACTGAGAAGGCTGGTTGTTGGTGGCTATCTCTCTGTCACAGTAAACAAACTGATGTTCATAACATGAGAGCCACCACCTTTTCCTTTTCAGGGCCTCTGTTTCCCTCTCATATCTTTCTTAAAAATGGAAGCTAAAATACAAACCTACAAGGTATGCTAAAGTCCCTCTGTTCCCTGGTTGATGATGCCTTGTTTATTTTATTTTTTTTTAGTGCTTTCCAGCTGGCCTACCCCATTGTTTGATGAAGTCTGAACTTTCAGCTAGAGACCTAAATCCTGTAAAACCACCTTCTAAGGCCTTTAAATAGAAAGACTTAATAGGATCGTATTGTTGGACCCAAATTGGGTTCCAGCTAGGATGGGCACCCTCAAGAAAACAGTCACCAACTCTCGAGTCGATGCAAAGGCAAGAGGTAGTTTATTGCTGACGCTTCAGGGTCCCTCAGCCCCTCGGGGGAAGGACCCTGTTTGACTGTTACAGGCTAGTTTTTATACTTTAAAACTACAAGAACAGGGGGTAAAGGGGTTATGGTGTGAGGGGTCGTGGGGCGTATAGATTGGTTGGGCTACAAGAACAGGGGGTAAAGGGGTTGTGGTGTGAGGGGTCATGGGGCGTATAGATTGGTTGGGCTAGTTGCTGGGGCCAAACCGCAAGCGGTGGAACTCAGGATTGGTGGGGCTCGTTGCTGGGGCCAAACCGCAAGGGGGCGGAGGATGGGAGGGGCTGACAAACAGGATGTAGGCTGTTGGGGCAGGGCCAGGTGTTTTCCATGGCTTTGGGGCTTCCTGGTTTGGGGTGATAGAAAAGGGGGGGGGTTACTTCAGTATTGCCATTCAAAATCGGAAAAAAACTTAAAGCAAGAAGGAACCAGTATGTAGTAGAGAGCTGTGAAGAAACTCATGAATAGGCTCGGCACCTGTGACTCAACGGGCTAAGGCGCCAGCCACATACACCTGAGCTGGCAGGTTCGAATCCAGCCCAGACCCACCAAACAACAATGATGGCTGCAAACAAAAAATTGCCAGGCATTGTGGCCGGCGCCTGCAGTCCCAGCTACTTGGGAGGCAGAGGCAGGAGACTCGCTTGAGCCCAGGAATTGGAGGTTGCTGTGAGCTGTGATGCCACAGGTCACTATCCAGGGTGACAGCTTGAGGCTCTGTCTCAAAAAAAAAAAAAAAAAAGAAACTCATGAATATGAAGAAACATGGGTGGCAAGGAACACTAAAAGGAAAGAATGATTTTGTGTAGAACAAAACCTAATGACAATATTTCTCCTAAAATAAGTGATGATTTAAGAAGAAAATATGCTCTTTTTTTTTTTTTGAGACAGAGACTCAAGCTGTAGAGTGCCTTAACGTCACTGCTCACAGCAACCTCAAACTCTTGGCCTTATGCAATCCTATTCCTTCAGCGTCCAAAGTAGCTGAGACCAAGGCACGAACCACAACACCCAGATGTATTTTTGGTTACAGTTGTTGTTTGGCCAGCTCAGGTTGGATTTGAACCCGTCAGCTCCGGTGTATGTGGCTGGCACCTTAGCCGCTTCAGCTACAGGCGCCAATCCAAGAAGAAATTTTTCAGACAAACATAGGGCTTCAGCATGTCAAAAAGGGTCTACATAAGGGATAACATTTGCAAAGGTAAATTTATGAAAATGTTTGTATGTGAACAGGTTGGCCTAACTGAAAAGGGACTCTCCAGGTAAGTGTTAGTTTTGTTTTGAGAATTTGTTTAAAAACTCATCAGATTGCTGTGTATTTGTTGTGACAAATGTCAATTATTCAGCATCACTCTGCCACAATAGTGTTAAATCTGCTGCTCTGTATTTTCTTCTGCCTGCCTGAAGCTGTATTTCCTTAGTTACGGGTTTTGAGATCACTACTCAAGGTTATGAGTTACTCCTTTGAAAATGAAGCAAAGAAAAACAGGAGCAAACTTTATCCTTTAAAATACTGGCCTCTTTTTCTTACTGCATGACATTGCCACTTCCTTCTTCTGTGTCTTTAATTCACTCCATGCACCTCTTGGCATTTTGTTGCTAAGATAACATGACAGACTATGTGTAACTGCTGCCACCCTTGAACAACCTATTTTTTCTTTCACAAGAAATGGCCAAACTGGACCATTTCTGGGTGTGGTACAAACTGGGGACTACCTAGATCCTGGAAGACACCCCAGAGTCCTCCCAGACTGAATCAATGGGCAGCTCTTTCACTGTGGTCAGTAGTAAAACTCCAGGCAGACAGGGAGGTCGTGTGACCAAGAGGATGTGGTAAGACAAAGGCTAAAAAGAGTCACCCAGGCAGAGTTAAATCTGAAATTCGGGAATTGAGGGTAGAAAGTGGGTACATGCTTGTTAAGGGATGCCACCTGCCACTGGAATCTGACCTTGGGACTCTGAGTGAGAAAATGCAGATCTCAGCCCACTCTGGCAACCTGTGATGGGCACAAAATTGTCCTCAGGTAATACTTGGTCTAAGACAATAATGCCTTTATGGGCAGCCAACTATTTAGTACAATGTCTCTAGGGATGCCCAGCATAGAGGGTAATCTACCCTCTCTTTACCTATGGAAAGCTGTGAGTCAAGGCTTTCTAATAAATAATGGGGTTACATATTCATGGCTTAATACTTCACTCTCCCCTCTGACTAAACAATCTGGTTCTGTAGCACCAATGACAGGACAGCTGGAACACAAATTGTTTCTTCAACCTCTTACATGGCAGATTGGAGAAAAAGAGTTGACTCATCAGTTCCTTTCAATGCCTGATTTCCTTGTCTATTGTTGGGAAGAGAATTATTGTCTAAATTAAATACTCACAATTACTGATTCTCTAGAAAGCAATAGCCTTCCCAAGAAGGTATTCCCTGAACACACCTGGTAGGTGTTTACTCTAGTGTCTGGAGGAAGAGGAGAAACGGCCAGGAGAAATCAACATCCAGGTAAATTTCTCTATCCGGAAAGTGCTTCCCCCTGGGAAACATCAGGACCACCTCAGTAGAGATTCACTTAATATCAAAAATGTTCACACCCTCTGAAACAGGAAGCATTAGTAGATATAGCCCCTTTAATTGACAAATTTATGAGATATGGCTTTCACAAGTTTGTGCTGTGGAGTAACATGCTACAAATACAGATGAAAGTCAATCTATTACCCAAATAGCAAATGGTAACAACACTTTTTAACCTTTTCTTTCCTTAAAGTTAATTTCTTTAATTTATAATGTGCCTTATATATGTTGTTTTGAAATTATTTTGAGAATTATTTAATTATAGCTAAGTCATATAGTACATCAAAGACAGACACAACATCTTAATTACTATGTATTTCCAAACCAAGCTGACCAAAAAAACTTCTATTTGCACACCCTATGGAGCCAAAAAGTACTTTTTGTCCCCAATGCATTTTTGGAAAATAAAAAAAGTAAAAATACATCATTCCAAAACATCAATTAACAAGTTCAGAAAATACCATTTAATTTTCTACTCATAGAGTCAAACACAGAAAATTTCTTTAACTATTGTCAGAATAGATAATTTTTACTAAAGGATTACTGTTCAGTGGTAAAACCACTGACTGCATAAGATTTGTAGGGCAAGCAGAGATTATTATATTTACATGAGCAAATTTCTAATATCTGGGTAGATTAAATAGGTAGTCATTAGAATAAACTGAAAGTGATACTAATTAAAATACATTTATAAAAACTTTGTGTATAATACATATGATTTAGATATAATGAATATACCTAAGTATACACATATAAATGACCTTTCTAAACAAAAGTCATAAACTAAATCTAAAATTTAATTATAAGATTATGGGTTAATTTATAATTTAATTACATAGTTATAGGTTAACTGATGACTTCACACTGAGCCTCAGAGTCAAAGCATTCTATAGTGGACATACTCTTATTTGACAATGTGAATGTTGCTTTCTTGGCATTGTTGTTATTATTGCTTGATATTTTGATGCAGCCATCATCTGATTTCTTTACTGAATTTATTTATCTTCGTTTGTTCTTTGCGAGGTTTTTATTTCTAGTCCTTGTCTTGAACATTGTTATTGTTGAATTTTAAGCCTTTTTCATTTTGTGAAGGCAAATAGTGGAAACCTAATAAATACATGTATGTGTAAAAGGAAAAAAAAAATGTAAGTCAAGGAAGACTAACTCATTCATTCAGCAAATATTTACTAGAGTTTTACCCTAAACAAGATTATCTGCTGAGTATTTTGGGATAACAGTACATAATCAGTTTTGAGGGCAGCACCTGTGCCTTAGTCAGTAAGGTGTCGGTCCCATATACCGAGGGTGGCAGGTTCAAACCCTGAACTGCAACAACAAAAAATAGCCAGGCATTGTGGAGGGCGCCTGTGGTCCCAGCTACTCGAGAGGCTGAGGCAAGAGAATTGCCGAAGCCCAGGAGTTGGAGGTTGCTGTGAGCTGTGTGACGCCAGGACACTCTACCGAGGGCCATGAAGTGAGATAGAGTCTCACTTCACTCACTACAAGAAAAAAAAAAATCAGTTTTGAACCTTATACTCTAAAATTGTGTGCTCTGATATAAAACATATTTTCAAAATAAGCTTTTTAAAGTGATGTCATCTTTACTGGGACAATATTTACATTAAAGCAATGATGGAAAATACAAAAAAAGTAAAATTTAATTATGTATCTCTGTTAATTTTTTATTTTTGTTAGTTCCCTAATTAACCTTCATGACAATATTCCAACTATAAACACATTGGGTTCTTTCCTGAGGCTACAGTCTTCTATTTGTAAAATTCTCCAAATGCATTTTCCAAGCATTAAAGTACTGAATCAAAGATTAAGTTTCAAGATATTTGTTTCCTTCAGTTCACAAGGAGAACTGCAGACTATACACTTCATGACTTAGGTGTACAGTAAGAGTAAAGATGCAATAAAATATTTCTAGTAATAAACACTTTAATCTCATGTGGTATAGCACACAGGTTTAATTACAGGAATTGTAATTTAGGATATAACTTACGACTAAAAGACTCTGGCATATTCACCTGCTTCTCACTACCATTCTTGTGCTATTTATGAACAATCTGTTTAATGATGGTTCCATGCTACAGACAATTGAAGAGGTCATGACCCAACCATCATGTTGCCTCACATCACTGCTGTCTCCCCGCAGCCATCAGTGAGGTGTGTGGACGCAGCTTCCTGGTCCAGGACCAGAAGCTGAGCAAATAAGTGCTGTCACTGCAAAGGTATGACTCAAACCTTTGCATCAGGATTATCCTTATCTTTGAACTAACCAAGCTCTTCTGGACCAAGAGAAAATAAAGCTGCTCTGAATTCAGGTGTGACATGACGTGTCTGAAGAAGGGAATGGAGATGACGGAATCCACCCTGATTTCTGATTCTGCTTAAATTGGTGAATTCTCTAGGAGCAGGTGGCTTCAAACCTTTAGTCTACAATTTTTTCCCTTGTCCACACTGATAATTTGTCACACTGAAATAATCCTCTCCAAATAGATCCCAAAACATTGTACAACTAAATACTACCTGGCTAAAGCCCAGCCCCAGTCCCAGCCAGAACACACAGTGGATGAACCAGCTCCAACTGGGCGCCGCCGTGTTGGTGAGGGAGTGTCTTCGAAATGTGATTTTCTTAATTTTTAATTTTTTCCTAATTATAAAAAAATTTATATAAGATCTGAAAATTACGTTTGTGAACTTGCCACTGTGTGCTTACTGTAGCAACCCTGTACAAACCACTCAGCAAGGTTCCATAATCTTGGTATATCAGTGTCTCACAGTTGTGTTCTCATTGACTTGTTTTGGTATCTTGCTGCATTTTGTTTGTTTTTATTATTGTGTGTTTTTGTGTGTTCTTGGGAGAATGTCAGAGTTTGACTCACGAACAAACTTTTGAAATTTCTTTCTTTTTTTTTTTTGTTTTTGTGAGATAGTGTCTTACTATGTCACCCTCTGTAGAGTGCCTTGGCCTCACAGTTCACAGCAACCTCAATACTCTAGCGATTCTCTTGCCTCAACCTCCCAAGTAGCTGGGACTACTGACCCCCACATTAGTGCCTGGCTATTTTTCAAGACCAGGTCTTGCTGTTGCTCAGGCCTTGAACCCAAGAACTCAGGCAATTCAATTGCCTCAGCCTCCCAGAGTGTTCGGATTACAGGCATAAGCCGGACAATTTTGGGGGTTTTGTTGTTGTTTGTTTGTTTTGAGACAGAGGCTCAAGCTGTCACCCTGGGTACAGTGCCTGGTATCATAGCTCATAGCAACCTCAAACTCTTGGGCTCAAGCGATTCTGTTGCCTCAGCTTCCCAAGTAGCTGGGACTATAGACGCCAGCCACAATGCCCTGCTATTTTCTGTTGTTTTTGTTGTTGCAATTGTCATTTTTGCTGGCTTAGGCTGGGTCCAAACTTGCCAGTATTGGTGTATGTGTCTGGCGCCCTGCCCACTGAGCTGGTGGCAGCACCTGAGCAGGAAATATTTTTTTTTTTTTGAGACAGAGCCTCAAGCTGTCACCCTGGATAGAGGGCCATGGCATCACAGCTCACAACAATCTCCAATTCCTGGGCTCAAGCGAGTCTCCTGCCTCTGCCTCCCAAGTAGGTGGGACTACAGGCACCTGCCACAACGCCCGGCCATTTTTTGGTTGCAGCCATCATTGTTGTTTGGCGGGCCTGGGCTGGATTCAAACCCACCAGCGCAGGTGTACGTGGCTGGAGCCTTAGCCCATTGAGCCACAGGCGTTGAGCCAGGGAAATATTTTCTTAAAAGGATATTTTACTGACATTCTGAATGTCAAGGGTAATACAACAGCAGCCATGATGGACATTCAGAGAAAAATAAAGACTTACAAAATTGCATTGTAGGGTACATTAGGCACCGGCTTCAGTACATAGCTTTCCAAGTGGAGTACTTTAAATGTGACCATAGTGATATTCGAGAATGAGGTGTGTAGCAGAGTCTTGATACAATAAAAATGTCAAGCTATATCGATGTACATGAGGAGAAAATCTTTCCTCCAGTGATTCATAGAAGAAACTATTAACAGTGTTTATTCTGGATACTTTCTATGAGCTTATAAATACACACTTTTTAAAATAATTTTATTGAATCATAATTGTGTACATTGGTGCAATCATAGGGCACGATGTGCTTCATATACATTCAAAAATATTTTGATCATACTGTTACAGATAACCTTCATGGCATTTTCTTGATCACTATATAAAGACATCAATACTCTACCTTTAATAAGTTTCACCAGTACCCTACTAAGATGCACCGTAGATGTGTTCACACTAATTGTCCTCCCTCCACCCATCCTCCCCCCTCCCCTCCCCTCCCTTTCCCCTTTCCCTGTATTCCTGTACTATAATTGGGTTTTAGCCTTCATATGAAAGCTATAAATTAGCTTCATATTAGGGCTGAGTACACTGGATACTTTTTCTTCCATTCTTGAGATACTTTGCTAAGAAGAATATGTTCCAGCGCCATCCATGTAAACACAAAG
>CAUYON010031116.1:0-67043 GCA_963573935.1 Arctocebus calabarensis
TGACAGAGTGACCACAAGCAGGAAACAATCTCACATTAGCAGCTCTTTATTATAAGTTGGAATGTGTGGTACATATTCGAAGGGTCAGGAGAAAACTTCTAAATACGGATCAAAAATATTTTCATATAGTAAACGAGAAAATATCATGAATGGTATGTCAATCAGGTTGATAAAAATATCTCAGATTGCATGTGAAGCCCGCACACTGTACCCCATGATTGAACTAATGTACACAGCTATGATTCAATTAAAAAAAAAAAGAAAAAGAAAGGCTAAGCATAAAAAAAAAGAAAGAAAGAAAAAGAAAAGAAAGTACAATAGATTCCAGACTCGCATATGATGTATGATCTCTGACCTGGCAAATGTCCTATTTTCCATCCCCATTTCTAAGGAGTATCTTCCCAGTTTGCCATTCTCTGGGAAGGAATGCAATCTCCACCACCTCCAGGAGAGGTGAGTTCTCTGCCTGGTGTCACAACTCGGGGTGGCAGAATCTAGCTGTACTGTTAGTACAAGGTACTGTGATCCCTTATGTTAATACGGTGGTCACTGTGCTTACAGAATGGGTCTGACAAGCTCAGTGACCTGGAGGACAGAGGGGAAAGGGCTTGCTAATTCTATTAGAATGTATCCAACGGAAAGGCTTGCCCAGGCACAGTGAGTCGCAATGTGGTTTGTAAGAGCTGAGGTTTTGCAGCGACCTGAATGCCATCGACAGGGACAGGCTAAAGAGATTCTAGCAGGTCCATGTGATGGAGAATAAGATGGCTGTAATGAAGGCAGGAGAGCCCGCTTTATGTACTACTACGGAAGTAACACCAAGATAGACTATCAGCTAAAAACCCACACAAAACAAAAAGGGTCAGAATAGGGTCTTAAGTGTGCAGTAAAAAATCCAGACGGATATACATGAAATCAATTACATGTAATTGAATCATATACATGTAATCATCTTTCCGGAAGGTTGAGAAGTAGGTGAACAGGGGACAGAGGTGAAAGGCACAGTTCTCACTCCCTTTTTATAGCTTTTAGTTTTTGAATTACATGTTATCTATTAGAGTTTAAAACTCTAGAACACTGAAAGTGGAAGAAAATCAATGAAAGAACAGTGAGTCACTGAAAATTACATTCCTGCTTCACATTCGGTCATTAATTTAAATTGAGAAATGTTTCCATTCACATGCAATGATGGGAATAAATAATGACCATAAAGCCGGAGACCACAAAAATAGAAAATTACTCTCTGGAATCTTGGATTCGTTCTCTATTGATGAAGAGAACGGTCAGCATGTTATTTTGACAGCTCATATTACAGGAACAAGATACTCATCAGCAGCGTTTCAAAATTACTGGCAAATAAAGTTTTTTTTTTTTGTGGTGGTGTGGTAGTTCTGTTTTTCCCTTCATTCGATACTGATGGATTGGTTCCTATTAAATTGCATGAATGAAGTGGAGTTTTAGGCTGAAAAGATTCCTTCTCTAAGGAAACGGCGTAGGGATGATGATACTTGTATTAAGAACCTACTGTGAAAAGTTGAAAGGCCTCTTTCCCCTTTTTTTTGGCCCGGGCTGGGTTTGAACTCGCCTCCTCTGGCATATGGGGCCAGTCCTGCTCCTCTGAGCTACAGGCACTGCCGGCCTCTTCTCTTCTAAGGTCACCTCAACAGTCTAGCATACTGTTTTTGTTTTTCTGGAAAAGCAGTCAAGCTATGAGGGAGACATGGCAATGCCTATTAAATGTTCAGAAAGGGAGTTTGCCAGACAGAGTGCTCCACCCTGCTTTAGACTATGAGATCATTAGCATTTTGCACCTGACATCCTTAATAACCGAGAAGGCCAAGGAATGGAGATACCGCCATAATAGAAAGGGGTGTCTTCCTTCAAATAACAACATGCGAGTCCTAGCCATTCATGGATTCTTTCATGATTCACTGAAGTTCCTCAGACATTCTCTGGTCATTTACTATTGTCTTTTTGTAGTTAGATTCGCTTCACCTCATTGGCTCAACCCAAGTTGAGGCAAAGCCCTCAGATCTCATCACAAAGGGCACTAAGGGCAACCTACAAGCCCAAGGCAAAGGGGATATTGAAAAATCGCAAGAAGAAAATACTCTCTTTCCTTGCAGGGTGACTGGCTGATAGATAATGGCCAGGGAGAGAAAGTCTAAGATGAAAGCAAGACCCCCGTCCACCTTTCACTCCCATAATCTGCAGCGCCGGAGCAGGAACACATCCTGGCAGGGCTTAATTATCTCCTGCAGAGAGGAGAGAAGAGGCTGTTCTCAGACAGCAGAAAGGGCCATTCCGTGCTGCAGCCATCTCAGGTAGGAGACAGCCGGTAGGCACAGGCAGGATGAATTTTGACCCCAGCAGGCAGGATGGTGCAAGTTCACTAATGTGTCTACACAGCCACTTCCTTCCTTCAGAATGCAACCAACTAAGCTTTAGTGTCGAATATTTTTGTTTAAATAAGAAAAGCTTTTCCTCATTGGAAAAGTGATGTGGGATCATTTTAGTTAATTTTGAAACAGAAAATGTGAATGAAATGCATAAAAATTAATTTAGTCCCTAACCATCAGAGAGCTAATGGCTCTCTATCCTTCCAATCTTCTTTTTATGTAAAGATATACATGTAGTAAGATTTTTCGTTTTCTTCACTAAAAGTGGTCATAGTCTATATATTGTTTATAATGTGTTCTTTTCACGTAACTATATTGTAAGGCAGGCCGGGTGTTGCTTTTGGGTGCTTTCTCATACAAAATCCTACTGGTAGGACAGATTTATACCCACTGCACAGCAGTGCTTTTCAACTGGTGTGCAGCAAAAATTTTTAAAGCTCATGAATTAAATTATTTTTGAAATAAATTCAAAGCACAGTGAGTATATTCTTTTTTTACTTTTTTTGATCAACATAATTTAAGTGGGCTGTGGAAGTTTCACTGTAGGTTCAAGTGCGCCATGAGATAAAAAACAAAGTTGAAAAACACTGCTTTATAGTAAACCTGAGCTCCTTACCTCACTCACCTCTCTGCTTATAATGCCTCTCACATGCTTGAGGTATTTTAGATGTCCCAGTGGTGATACCCCAATAGGGTTTGATTTCAGGACATTCACAAGTCCTTCCTGACAAGCCATTACAGGACGAGGCTACACGAGAGGGTTTGCAAACTCTAAGACTTTGGGAACCAGGCAGGAAACATAAGTAAGTAAAAGTGATTTAGGTATAAGGCATGGCCAGGGGCGAGGAAGGAGAGGGCTAAGTAGAGAGCAAACACCGCCAGGTGCGTCTCAGCTGCAGCCGACCACTGCTCAGCTGGGATGGGGTCCCATGTCAGCTATGTTCCAAGTTTTTTCAGAGAGTCCAGGAAGCCAGATCCATATATAAAACACTCATAACAAACGTCCAGTTAAAATTTGGTTTAGGCCACAGTAAGTGCATCTTCCAGGCAAGTCTGGCTTCCACGCGGCCAGTCTGCTCCTGGTACTGCCGTAAGCTGAGATGGCACCTCTTGGTTTCTACAGTGTGCAAGCACAATTGTGGTGAGAAGGATGACCACTCAGTGTCAGCTCAGAAGCTGACCAGTCTCTAATGGTGGTCAGCCTCAGCTGACTGCTCTCCAGCTGAGCAGTGATTTTCAAGTGGCGTGCCATGAAAATTTTTATAGTTTAATTAAATTACTTTCAAAAGAAATTCAAAGCACAGTTAAGTATATTCTTTTTTTTTTTTTCTTTTTAAAAATCAACTTAAGTGTGCCGCTCAAGTGTACTATGAGAGAAAAAAGGTCATAAAACACTGCTCTAGAAAGATAAAATCTTCAGGACACATTGCATTCCTTCCACAAGAGTAGGATTCTTGATTGGGGTTCTTACACCCCCAACAGTGATCGGGTGATGTTTGGAAACATTTGTGGTTACCAGAACTTGCCAGGAAAGGTGTCTGGTGGGTAGAAAATATTGATGCCCGGTTTTACTCTAAAACAAAGAAATCAAAATATCTGAGAATAGGGCTCAGGCTTCATATTTTAAAAGCTCTCAAGTGATTCTAACATGCAGCCTGGGTTGAGGCCTGTACCACTCAACCGTGAGTTCCCTGCAGGCGTCCATAATGAAGTCATCCTCCTCTCTTGAACCTACTTTAACTCAAACAGGTGCTCAATAAACATTTGCTGCCCAGATGGGAGGACAGATTAGTCGCCTATCATTAGTACCCTGTAAACGGCTATGTTGAACTGGTATTGACTTTCAACATTCTACGGGTGACTGATAGAAGCTCCCCCTATCCCCGCCCGAGCCAATTATTCACCACATCAGAAGGATACAACTTCCAGGATTCAGTCAGCCACATGCTAACACGCTTTCTGTTGGAGTGATTACTTCCGAAAGTGAAAGGTACAGAAACAATCTGGACAACATATTCACATCAGAAGAAGCTTACAAAATTAACTCGCAATCTTTTCATCACTCCTCCTGGTCAAATGCAATGAGAAGAAGTAGAAATTGTATATTCAATGCTGTCCTGGATGCTTCCATTGCTATCAGTCAAGGAGATGTGAAATAATAAAAAACAAAATCCAAACCCAGGCAGGAAAGAAAGTCTAGTGACCTAACACTAACCAGACTTCTCTATAAGAAGAAGAATTATTTGACAGGTGACTTACTCACGTCTAATTGAATAATGGAAAATTTTCACAAGTCTTGGTGGAAGCTATAAAGTGGTAAGAGGTGAACAAGGATAAGATCTTTAGTATTGAAATCGGTGCCATCCAACCTGCCTGCCTCTCCACTGCTATGTAAGAGGGCAGAAATATCACTAGGGCTCCCTGAAGTCAGCACAGGGCCCGTACCCAGTGTAAGAAAGCCTGAGGCCTTTATCCAGAGTCATTGCTGGCACTGTGCAAGGGTTCACAACAGACTGCTTATCCCTGAAGCCTCGGGAAGGAGACATCAGGGTAAATGAGTCACTAGAACAGGTGGAGTAAAGAGCCTTATTAGGAGAGAGGAGGTGTAACAGCAGTTCTCAGGAAGGGCACTAACGTAGGCCTGGAGGACATGACGAGGGGGCAGACAGCTTCCCACAGTGGGCAGACAGCTTCCCACAGTGGTTAAACCGGATAAGATGGGGAAAACGTCCAGATAGCAGTTACAGCACATGCAAAGACCCAGGAGTAGGGAGGACATGGTGTGTTGGGGTAACTCCAAGAAGTTTCACTTATCAAGTGGCTTTTTTTTTTTTTTTTTTTTTGAGACAAAGTCTCAAGCTGTTACCCTGGGTACAATATTGTGGAGTCACAGCTCACAGCAACCTCAAACTCTTGGGCTTAAGTGATTCTGTTGCCTAAACACCCCAAGTAGCTGGGACTACAGGTGCCAGCCGCAACACCCAGCTATTTTTTTGTTTTTTTTTTTGCAGTTTTTGGCCAGGGCTGGGTTTGAACCCGCCACCTCCACAGCGTATGAGGCCAGCGCCCTATTCCTTTGAGCCACAGGTTCCGCCCCGCCCAACTATCTTTTTGTTGTCATCATTGCCATTGTTTTAGCTGGCCTGGGCTGGGTTTGAACTCGCCAGCCTTGGTGTATGTGTATGTGGCCAGTACCCTATCCACTGAGGTACGAGCGCTGCTCAAGTGGCTTTTTTTTTTTTTTGGAGACAAGAGTCTTATTATGTCGCTCTCGGTAGAGTGCCGTAGCATCACAGCTCACAGCAACCTCAAACTCTTGGGCTTAAGCAATTCTCTTGCCCCAGTCTCCCAAGTTGCTGGCAATGCAGGCACCTGCCACAATGCCTGGCTATTTTTGTTGTTGTTGTCATTGTTTAGCAGGCCCAGGCTGGGTTTGAACCCACCAGCCCTGGTGTATGTGGCTGGCGTGCTAACCACTGAGCTATGCGGACTGAGCCTCATTCACCGAGGCTGGCAGGTTCAAATCCATACACCCAGCCTGGGCCAGCTAAAATCAACAATGACAACTACAACAACAAAAAAAATAGCCGGGCATTGTGGCGGGCACCTGTAGTCCAGCTACTTGGGAGGCTGAGGCGAGAGAATCGCTTAAGCCCAAGAGTTTGAGGTTGCTGTGAGCTGTGACACCAGGACACTCCACCCAGGGCAACAGTTTGAGACTCTGTTTCCAAAAAAAAAAAAAAAAATAGGGCTCAGAAAATGCTAAATAAAGGTCTCCCACCGAGGAGAGGAGGTCTAAAGAGGTTTTCTCAGGCAGGAAAAAAGGGGGGATCTTAAGAAGGGGAGTCACAGTGCACAGAAGATGACACCAGGTGTGGCCTCGGTCTGTACACTCCAATGCCAGCTCCCCCACTTTCTACTGCACGACCTTGGGCAAGTGACACACCCATCTGTGGTCAGGGAGTAAAAAAGAACACTGAATTTTCAAGTCAGAGGGGACTGATGAGATGAGGACACGGATAGGGCCGAGGGGACGGGTAGAAGAACTGACGACACCAGGGAGAATGGCCGGGGGAAGGGGCAGAACCCCAGGAACGGGGAGAGAGTCAGCGTGAGAGCGGAGACAGGCAATGGACACGAGGAAGGCTGTAGCTGGCAGACGAGGTTTTTCTTTTTAATTTTTTTTTTAAGAGCTTAGAGACAAGAAAAAAATGAAGAAGAGGCACAGAGAGGGAATATATGTATGGCAGGAATATATCCACCTTTTGGCACTTTCTCAAAATACTGTACTAGAGATTTAAAAGATTTAAATTGCTTTTTGCTCATTTTTGCATGTTGCCCTGAGCTTCCCTGATTCTGGGCCAAGCTGTCGTGGGCCAAGAGTGACAGTGAAGGTCCTATCACCTGGACTAAAACAGGCTCTCAACAAAGCTTGCTGCTGTCTCAACTTTGCAGGTTGTGGTTGTTTTCACAGCTGTCCTGTCACAAGGGCCTCTTTCCAGGATGAGCATGGCTCTGTATCCCCAAATCCCTCATCCACTGTTGGAAGCCAGGGCATCCAGAGATGTGCCTCTAAAGGGAACATGTTGCCCCTGATCCTAGGCTCTGGGGGCCTGGTGGTTTCTCAATATCTTCCTTGTAATTGGATAGGAAGGACCTGCCTGCCTTGCTGCACCCCAGCAGACAATGTGAGACCTCAAGCAATGTGAATAAAAGGCAGGTATCTGGGGGAAATCAATGCTATGTTCAGAGGTAAGCAGAGAGCTTGCAACCCGATAATTGCATTCTCTAGCTTTGCTGTTTCAGCAGCTGGAAGCAAGCATGGGCCTGGTCAGGTTCTTATTCAATAAGGCTCTTGCACATGCAAGATCAGGGGATATGCAATTTTTAAGGCTTTTTTTTTTTTTTGGTCCATTCATTCCCTTGGACTAGAGACTTCTTTGGTCTCAGGACACCACCCTATGCTGTGTCAAATTATTTTGTGTAACAGGAGAATAACTGAGACTGATTTATAATATAACTTTTTGGATATTAAAATGTTAATGAAATTGTTGTCATGACAAATAAAAGCTTGTGTTTTTATTTTAAGCATTCTCACGGCCTCATCCCCTTTTTAAAAATTTATTTCCACTCACGTAAAGAAAATGCTTTATAATCTGATTTAAAAAATCAGTTCCTCCCACCCCCCACCCTCCTCCGTAGTAATTTCTACAGAAAATGTTAATAATTGGCCAGGAATATAAATGTTAAAAGCAAGAAAAAAATGAAATCTTGAAAATAAAAATAAATGATCTATTTTTTTCTTCTTCCAGAGAAACTGCTGCTCCCCAAAACTGCAAGATGTGGAAAGAGGAGGAAAGTAAGGACTTCAAGTTCCCTGAAAGCAGCCAGTGGCCCTCAAGCTTTCCAATGTAAACACTGCATGGATAGAGCACTTCTGCTTCTAGCCACTGCTCAGGAAATCTAAAGATGACAGATGCTTCCAGAAGATCACTGTAAGTGAAATGAGAAAAGCACCTTTAGGAGGGACAGGTGTCAAAGGACTTTGGCAAGAAGAATCCCAAAGACAAGAGAGGGAAGAGATGGTTTCAGAGGAGAGGACATTTGAGAAGGGTATTGATGGGTGAATAGGAGTTTTCCAACTGGAAGGAAATATAGAGAGGACATGTTGTATTAGGAAAGCTGAACACCACAAACTGAAAGGAGGCAGAGCTGAAGACACACAGCGAAGAACTTAAGAACCAGGCCTAGATTTTCTCTTCCTTCCCACTGATCAGGTAAGCGTGAGAAGGGGTCATGTCCAGTGTTACAGAAGTCCTTCTGGCTGCAGCGTAGAGGACAGAATGTACAAGGGCTATCCTGGGAGGCCAGGTAGGCAACTATGCTACTGGTCCAAGCAAGACGCAGGGAGGGCCTGTACCAGGTCAGCACTGGTGTGGATGGAGGAGGAGGGAAGGTACCAGAGACCTGGAAGGTGGGAGCAGCACGACTAGGTGACCAGTCACTTAGCAGGAGGTTTTCAGGCAGAGCACACAGAAAGCTGCAGACTGCCAACCAACTAACTGTAAAATCCATGCTGAGAGAAAGAAAAGGCAAAAAAAAAAAAAAAAAAAGAAAAAGAAAATTGTGGCTAGAAGATTGAAAATGGTGGGAGGCATCTAGTTGGGAGGAAAACAGCAGAGGGAACTGAATAGGAAAGAGGCGGAATCAGAGGCTGAGAGTGTCAGGTCTGGAAGAGGTCTGCCTGATAAACGTTTTCTATTTTTTTCCTTACATACTCCAGGTGACAGGCAGCTCACTACCTGTGCAGCCACGCTATTCCACTCAGACTCTTTGAAAGCACACTGAGTCACAAGTCTTTTCCTCTGGCTCCATATGAATTTTTACTCTCAGCTGCTCAGTGAAGTTTCTTGGAAACCCACTTGATTTAGTAAGAAGGCCTGAACGGTGGTCGGTTCTCTCATCCTGTTGGATGGAAGAAGATCCTCCACTACACAGGGCACAGGCTGAGAATAAATCACAGCAAAGAAACACCTGTGATGGCCCACTCCTGGCCATGGCCTTGGGTTTGAAGCTACCTTGGTTGCCTGCATCCCCTGCCCTATCTCATCCCATCAGAGGATCCCCTTACCGTGCTGTTGCAGCCAGCAAAGCAGGCAGACAGGTAGGTGATGCCATCTGCCCCACACACTGGAGTGAAGGAATCGGTTTGGCATTCACAGTTATTATTGCAGGGCGAGTAGGGGTCCAGGGCTGAGCCAGGCGCTGAGCTGGAAAAAAAAGGAGAGGAGGAAGCCTGAGAAACCAGTCAGATGTCCCAGTGCAGCCCCCGGCCCTCTTCTGTGACGAGTCATGTAGCACCCTGCTCGTGGAATTCTTACCCTGCTACTCCCTTCCTCTTCTCTCCCACTCCAGCCTTCCCTGTCCTGCAGGGACCCACCCAGGGCCTCTGCTGAGAGGTATGTGGGCTGTGCGCTGCACGGTGGTGCTAGCATGAATGGCTGGCGGGGTGGGGTCCACTTCCACTCCTCTTGTGAAGCCAGAAGGGAGGTGCCCCTTTTACACTGACATCAACAGGCCCTCTGGGCTGGCAGCAGCTAGGGCCCAGCTCCACAATGCCTCTCCTGACTGCTATAGCCTCGGTCCATCCCTTCTCCCTGCACCAACAGCTGAACAATGAATGAACTTCCTCCCTCTCTGGGCAACTCCTCCTCTCTGTGTTTTATTCCTCCCCAGGAGACAGGAAGCCTTGCGATACTTACTACACTGCTTCAATTAGATTGGCTTCCACAATTATTGTCTGATTGAGTCAACGTACTGAGAAAAATAACACCAAGATGTTTTAAATTTTCCTTTGCGTCACTAAAGGCACAGTTACCAAGAGCAGGCAAATTGAAAAAAGAGAGAGGGTGGAGCGGGTGTCTCTCAGCCATGTCACTTCTTCAGCCTCATTATTTTCAACTATGTCTCCTAAGGCTCAGCACACTTCACAATGATAATGATGGTGACACCTGACACTTTGTGCGTCATGTATTGTTCAAGGTATTGCATGTATTAAATCATTTATTCTTAAACCCCATGGGCTTTAAGGAGAAGAAAACTGAGGCCCAGCTAGGTTAGGTGACAAGTCTCAGTATAAGCAACTCACACATGGTAGAGGAAGCATTAGAAGTGGGGTGGTTTGACTGTAGGCTCTACACATTCCCCCCCTTCTTTAATGAATGAATAATGTCATTATACAAAGACTCTGTGCTTGTAACCATCATAATTTTCTACTTGAGATAACTGTTATGCCCACCACAGGCAGACCAGAAGGGACTGGAAGGTAAGGTGGGGATTAGAAGAGGCAACCTTGGCTTAGTGCCTGTAGTTCAGTGGCTAAGGGCACCAGCCACATAACCAGAGCTGCTGGGTTCGAATCCAGTCTGGGCCTCTCAATCAACAATGACAACTATAACCAAAAAATAGCTGAGTGTGTGGCGGGCGCCTATAGTCCCAGCTGCTTGGGAGGCTGAGGCAAGAGAATCACTTAAGCCTAGGAGTTGGAGGTTGCTGTGAGCAGTGATGCCACATCACTCTACCAAAGGCAACATAGTGAGACTCTGCCTCAAAAAAAAAAAAAAAAAAAAGGAAGAAGAGGTAAGTTCATAGTGGTGGGAAAGGGGAAGGAGGGACGTCTGGATTGTGCATACACAGAAGAAAAGCTGCCTCTGCTCTGTTCTCCCATTCTGCCTGCTGCTCACCCTTGTTGGGTGGTAGATGAGCCCTGGCTGTAGGGCATCTTTTAGGCATATCTGCAGAAGCAGGCCTGGGGGCCTGCCTGGGGGCCTGCCTGGAGGAAGAGTCTATAGAAGGAGGAACAGGTCACCTGCAGACCAGCTATGCTGCAGCCTCAATGCTCCAGGCAGGATTCCCACAGCAGCCTCAGAGTTCCACGTAGAAAAGGGAACAGCTATTGACACTGGATTCATAAGGAATCCCCATAATTCCTGCTAAGGGTAATTCTGATGAGACTCTGGGATAATAACTAGGAAATAAGAAAGGTCCCATAAGAACTAACTTCTTCCCCTCTCCCCTTTCTCCTCCTTTCCTCTTTCCCACCCACATTTAAAAATATCTACCATGGGCCAGACTCTGTAATTACCATGTGAGCCTAGTGACAGGTTCTAACAGCGTAAGCAATTGTTGAAATCGATTCTGTCTTTCACTGTAGGCTGAATTTTAAAATACAATTTATTCTGATTTCCCTCTTTACATCTTTTTTAAAGCCAAATGCCAAAAATAGTGCTGTGAGTTCTCTGGGGTGTGAGGCATTGTTCTCCACGGGGCTGCCAGGGCTGCTTCGAGAGACAGTGTGACCTTCCTGCCTGGAGGGTCATACTGATCCTCCCACTTGGAGTAACATGAAGTGTGTCCTCGCCTCCTCTGCTCAGGGTCACCAGGGACAGAGCTGACTCCATTAACCTACAGCAGAGGGTATTGGCGTGGGCGGTGGCAGCTGCTTTGGGTACTCACTTGTTTCCGTAAGGAACAGTAACCCCAGCCACAGGGCCTGTGTCACAGCCCAGGAAGAGGAAGGACACGTAGCAAGCTGTGGACACCAGGTTGACCAGCATGGCCATCCGAATGGCCCCCAGGGCAGACAGGCTGAGCTTCTTCACCAGGAGACCACCTAAGAAGATCCCCAGACAGGCACACGGGATTGCGGTCATCCCTAGAAGGAAGCAGAGGGCAGGGCCATGAACGGGAAAGAAAGAGCCGACCCACAGCTGGGCCAAGCGCCATGAATTCCCTGTGACCCCAAAGCACCCCGCTGCCGCCAGAGGACCCCAAAGTCTTCATGAAGGGCCCAATTTCTGTCCTAAAAGAGTTTACAGAATATTGGAGGAGACAGACCAGAAAAAACTCAGTTATCCCAAGTCTAAAGGCAGGCACCCACCACTCTAAGGGCGGGCACCCACCACTCTAAGGGCGGGCACCATCATGACAAATCCACGCACACCTGCTGAAATGGGGACAAAGGCAGACAGACCGGGAACCCAGGTGTGCATTTTGGGAAAATAACATCATGGAGCATCGCTGGGCATTTTTGAGGGGCTCCTGGAAGGGACTTAGGGCATTTAGGGATTATTCTTCCCCTCTTCTAATGAGGCACGGAGGGAGGGCTTCAGGAGGGTCTGGAGGCTGTTTAACGGGAAGGTCACAGGACTCACCGGGCCTCGGAGAGTGTTTGAATCAGCCCTCCCGCCCCTCAGGAAGTGGCATCCGTCAGATCACTATGTTTTGTACTTCTTGGTCAGTAACTGGCATATATTTTTTCCCCTTCTCTCTCATAACAGAGCTATCTGCAAGGCAGCAGAACCATAAACCCGTTATTTCTGATTCTCAAAGAACCATGGAATTTGAGGAGGACCAAAGATTCCCAAGGTTCCAATCTCCTGGTTGGTTTTGCTATGTTCTGATTCATTTCATCTAAAACTGGGCTTTACGCTATCAATGTGTCATTTCTCCACCACATAGATTATGCACGGCCAGTTCCGTAGTCTGGACTGCCTCCTTCCTGCCAATCAACGGACCTCTAGGTCAATCAACTACAGCAACCAGCTGGTATGTGTTAAGGGAATGCAAATTAATTTTAACATCAGGGTGAGAAAATGTATGCAGGGAAGAAAACAGCACAAGTCACGCTTAAAACATCATTTGCTGCTCTTGGAGTATCTGTGCTTGGTATACAAGTGTCTCACCAGTGGTTCCTGGGTGTCTTTTTGCCCATCCCAAAACGGCACTCCCCGTCCTCTCTCGGGAACAGGCCACACAGTGTAGTCCACACCCCCAGGCTTCACACTTGCAGGAGTTCCCTCCTGTGGGACACTTGCCCTGTGTGTTTACTTGGCTGGGCTCTACCCTATTCTGAGAGGCCTTTCCAGATCATCCCATCTCGAGGGACCCCTGCACCCCACTGCACAGTTACTCCCTATTGTTTCCACGGTTCCTCCAGCTCTGTAAGACCCCTCATTTGTTTTGAGTTTCTTGTTCTCTCTCCCTCTACTAGGACGCAGCTTCCCTGAGAATAAGAACCTTTCTTGCCTTGTTCAGCCCAGCCCAGATTCCCTGTTGCCTGGCACAGTCCCAAGCACTGAGTGGGCATTCAAGTATTATTTTCAGAATGAATGAATTGCTGAGCAGATTGGATCTGTGTGAATGAGCATCAGTGACAACATGCCCACACCCAGAGAACAGGCCTGTGTTTTGTTTTATTTTCTAGCACAGTGGGGGTGTGACCTGGAGAGGTGGTAACCATGGCAACAACAGGCTTTTGCACCTTTTCTCTAAGCCATCATCAATCAGTCCCCCCTTCTCCCTCCCTGATATGTGTACATGTCCTTAACACTCCGGGTGGGGAGAAGGGGCAGAACTTGCCTGAAACTCCATTCTCATTAAGGTAACCTGTGCAGATCTTTTGATCTACACTCATGCAATCGCCCCCTCCACCCCGTGGTCACCTGCTTTGCTCTCCTCTGAGCTCTGCCCATTTGCTGCTGACTTCACTGATGCCCTGGGGTGACCACATGGGCCCCATTTCCCAGGTCCGTGGGCGCTACCTACGAACGGGCCTGCCCTGACGCTCCCTCCCGAGGCCTGCCTCCACGGTCCACACTGACTAGAGTGACACCACAGGCAGGGCACAGGGAGGAGACACTGCACTTGCCAGGGCAGGAGAAGGTGCTCCCAGCTAAGTGCTCTAGCCGCCAGGAATCACTGGGAGACAAACAGGCACAAGAAGGCAAAATTGGGGTTTTTTTGACCTTCTGCCCTGAAGCCTATTGATTTGTTTGTCGAAAGAGGACTTAGGCATCTGTTCTGAAATGGAATGCAGTCCCCAAAGCCGGAGCAATTGCACCAAGATAATCGAAATAGAAGGAAAAGCAGCAAAGAAATCAGGAGGTGAGACAGAGAATGGTCCGGGTGCTGGAGGGCTAAAGCTAAGAGATGCTGGAGGTGACAAGAAGTTACAACTTTAATTATAAAGAGGTATTATTTTACCCTATCTCTGCCAGGCAGGTATTAAAGGGCCGATTGCATTTTGCTAATATTTCTTGGAAATAAAAGTTACCAAATGGTAGATAGGAAAGAGTTACTATAATGTAAAAAAGAAAAGAAATAAGGCTTGTGTTAGCCTTGCAGTCCTCCGGGAGAGGGAAGGTAATCTGGCCCTGCCATTGTGATTGGGCTTTAATTTTTTTTTTTTCAAATTGAGGTAGGTTATGTCCTGTGAAGCTCTGAGTGGTTACACAGTGCTCAAGTAGCCAGTGCTCAGAGCAAGCTTGGAACATTTCTAACAGTCCAGGGTTCCCCCCAATGCTTTTGTCCCCTATGCTCCTGCCAAGGGTAACCATTTATTCTGGTCTCTCTCACCTTAATTAACTCTTCCTCTTTTAAATTCATATAAATATGTTCTCTTTTGAGTCTAATGTCTTTCAACTTAGTGAGATTCAACCACACTGAGGCATATATCAAACTTCTTTCCTTTTCACACTGTATGAGAGTCTACTGTATGAACATTCTATAATCTATTTGCCCATTCCACTGTTGACAGGCAGTTGGGCTGTTTCCAGTCTGGGGCTAACATGCATAAAATGGCTCTGAACATTGTTATATATACTATACTAATGGGTGAAACTAAACACTGATTTCTGTTGGACAGCTGCCCAGGGATAGATCTGATGGATCACGGCACAGACGTACGCTTTAGCTCTCACAGGTACTGCCAAAGAGTTCTCCAAAGTGACTGCATCAAATCACATTCCCTCCAGCAGTGTGCGAGTTCCAGTTGCTCCACAACCTCACCAACACTTGTTACTATCAGTCTGGCGGGTAGCTAGTAGCACCTCATTGCGGTTTTCATGTGTTTTTCCCTGATGAGTCATGATGACTAGTTAGCACCTTTGCATGCATTTCTTGGCCATTTCGTGAAGTGAGATTTTAAAGGAGAATATCAGAAAATATCACCTTCCCATTCCTCTATGCAGGCGGTCTGACTCCCAAGAAGGAGAGAAGGTGAAGTCTGACCACTGGAGCTTCCCCACACACCTGGCTGTACAGAACCCCATCACGTGCACCTCCTCTGCGCTTTCAGGCAAACACATGAGCTCTTCTCTCAAGGGCTGTCCACCCACATTTCTTCTCCCTCCTCCCAATCACTCTCTGCTGCCTCCTTTCTTCTGCTGAGAAACCTGCTCAAGTCTCTCCTGTCCCAGCAACCACACAATCGCCACCCCCTCCCCCTTTGAGCCCAGCATATGCCGCAGGCTGCGTCCTCTCTCCTCCCAGCCCTGTGCTCACTGTCTTCTCATCTCTCCTGAGAGGCTCTGCAACCACAGACAGGGCTCACCACGGCCATTCCAGGGACTCAGCCCTGCTCAGTCTAAAGCCAACGGAGCCCTCATTTTGCTGGACCACTCCGTGTTGGCCGCTTCTTTCTTCCTCGAATCATCTCGTTTATGACTCCCACGAGTCACGCTTTCTAGACTGTTCAGACACTGTACATTCAACTCCGCAGACTCCCCTGTGTCCTCGAGCTGGGGAGTCACCTGCCCTATTCTAATTCTACAGATTCTCCCGGTTCATATTCCACTCCCACCAGGTGTGCATCCACAGGCTGATGCAGCTGAATCTCTATTACATGAGTAAGCTTTGAGACACACAAAAACCAAGAAACAAACTCTGTGTGGCAGGAAAAAAAAGTAATGAAGCCCTCCCAGCAACACCAATAAGCCAAGGAAGTTGAAATCTGCAAGGGTGAAATCAGAAAAGGACACTCGTAATGGACTGTAACACAGTCTGTCTCAAAACTTTCATAATGACCTCCATACTAGATAATAGTAATAATATTAAATACAATACTACATATGACTGTCCCTTCTTGAGCCCTTAACTGAACCCAGGACATCACTTAGATACACCACAGGCCTCTCACACTCAGCATCCGCAAGTCTGAACTCAGAATCTTTAACCCAGATCTGACTCTTCTTATTTCCAGTTTTCACAGATGGTACCACCAGCTGTCCCAGGTGGAAACTGGAGAGTCACCTTCAACTCTTCCTTCTCCTTTAACTGCTCTGCCTCTGTGCTGTCTGCTACTAATCAACATTGAAGCCGATTAACTCAACAAATGCAGCTTCCTGGTCATGCGAGGAAGGGCAGAAAATATTGCCACAAAATGAAAAGCAAAATGACACGCTGTGAGACCACGTTCCTGACCTGCCCAAGCCATGCTGCGTCTCCTGAGGGCCAGCAGGGTTTCCCGTTGTGTACCATCTCCAAACAACAGGACTGCTGAGAAGGACCGTAGCCCCATGCCTCAGTTTGGGAGCAGGAGTGGCCAGGCTCCTTAGTGATGTCCGCCAAGGGCACGGGGATCATAAAGCTTACTGGGGTTCTGTCCTTGCTTTCCTATATACCTGACAAAACCCCACTAACCTTTCAAAATTTATCCTTCCTGTCCTCTCCCTTCACCCTATCTCCCCCAAATCTTCCGGTCCTCATCAATCTATAAATGTCCTGGCCTATCGTCATGCTTCTATGTACATTTTATGCTTTTGCTCCTTATTATCATTCACTTCTAGAAATTGTCTCAGGTAGGTGAATCTTACCCTGAGAACGTACTTTGAAATTCCTTATTTACAGAGACCCCCTGCACGCTGCTGTAGGCACCACATTTCAGTTGGGCGGGGGTGGCGCGGTAAATTCTCTTGAGTTAACACAGCAGCCTCCCTCCTCTGCCACGTCGCGGAGGGACAGACTCACCAAGCAGCTGGTTGGCAGAAGAGGTGGTGAGGTTAAACTGCTGCTCCAGGTACTTCCCCAGGAAGGCAGCGAAGCCAGCCACCACTGCAATCTCCATGCAGGCGGCCAGGATGATGCAGGTGAACACAGGGTTTGCAAGCAGGTGCTTGGTGACCTTCGGGATCACTGCGGGCAGAGAGAGTAGAAGGTCAGGGTCACGCTCTGGGCTCCTGTCTTGGAGCCTCCTGCTCCAGGTGAAAACTCTGGCTTCAAAACATATTTAGTATTTACCAATCAAATAATCTTCTACTAAAACCAAAGAGCTTATACCATACCCTTTTCTTGCAGTTCACTGGAGACACTAAACTATGTATTTTAAACAATCAGAAGATATTTCCAACCCCGCTCTCCCCCGAAAAAAGAAGTTTGGGGTTTTCTTCTCCAAAGAAAAATGTAACGTGTGTTATATATGACGAATACCAAAATATCTAAGTATATGTTAATATACCTGTTGACGAATAGAGAGACAGCTCTCCAGGAAGTGTCCAGACATTGTGAATGTACCTTTTTCATATTACAAGGCTGTACTACGTTCCAGACCGTTCTTGTAGGTGTTAAGAAAATATAATCTTAACAGTTTCAAGAAAGAAATAAAATTCTAGTACTGTCCAAAATATGTATGTGCCGAGTCCAACCCCTTCTCACCACCTCCACGGTCACCTCCCCAGCTAAAGCTTCCATCAGCTTTCCCTTGGGGACTGCCAAAGCCATCCAACTAGGGTCTTAGTTTTCACTCCTGATGCAATACATTGTAGCCAGCAGGATCGGTGCACATTTGTTTTCTTCTTAGAACACCACAACAGCCCAAGTCCAAGCTCTGTGCCGTGGCCCTTGGTGCAACCCTCAGCACTCAATCAGATCAGTCTCCCTGTTCCACCCCTCCTTCCCTCCGGTCCAGCCCCAGCAGCTCTTACTGTTTCTCACCTGCACCTGGTCCATGTCTGGGGCAGTTCCCTCTACGGCAGTGGTTCTCAACCTTCCCAATGCTGTGGCCCTTTAATAAGGTTCTTATGGGTCACGACCCACAGGTTGAGAACTGCTGCTCTACGGGGATGCTCTGACCCCAGGTCGGTGCCACAGTTCCTCCTCAGGTGTTTTTTTCACATCACCCAAGAATCGCCCCACTAGAAGCCTGCATCCAGCCTCAGGTGCTCAGACCTCCTAAAAGAGGGTATTAGGCAAAAGCCCTTGGGGGCAAGTGTACCACCTTAAATGCTGACAGATCCAGGAAACTGGTGCTATTGGAGCCATCAAATTCCCTGTTACTTTCTTGTACTTCTATTTTTCTTAAAGCCTGTGGTTTTTATACACGTAAACCACTAAGACTTCCGCTTACATTAGTATTTACATAAAACCAGCACATTGTACCCCATGATTGCATTAAGATACACAGCTATGATTTCATTAAAAAAAAAAAAAAAAAAAAAAAAAAGAAGAGATTCAAGTTGTGAAAATCCTTTAAAGAGAAGCACAGTATTTGGATATTTCCAGCAACCAGAAGGCTTGGCACATGGGTCTTCAATCAGGTCTCCTCACTTACGGTACCACCACACACCTTGGCAGTGTGCAAGAGGGCTCTGGGGTATCATGACAACACTGTCACATCAGAATTTGTGCCATTATTTTAAAGTGTACTTATAAAACCATTAACTGAAATATAGGTTACATATCAAATGTGTGGTTTTATGGCTACTATGGTTTAAGACAATATTAGCTTAAAACAAGTAGATTTAAATTTATTTAAAGAGAAGTCTTATATATGTAACAGTTTAGGTAGAACACAGAGGCAGCAGAAATTGTTAGGGGAACTTAAGTTAGGGGAACTCTATTCTCCAGTATTCATAAAAATATGGAATTTTTGACACGTGATGTACCTGTTATCCACCTGTGTAAAAAAAGATGAGAACACTGAGTTCCCAGATGAAGCAAGTACTATACCAAGGCTAGGAAAAACCAATCAGTGCCTGTGGTCATATCATACAAAATAAACAGGTGGGCAGGGAGTCTAACATTGAGGTCCAAGGTGATGAATTAGCCAGCTGTCCTAAAGAAGAGCGCTAATTACACCGGCTCAATTTCATCTCCTAGGAGATAAAACCTCTAAAAGGCCCAACTAATTAGAATAAAATAATAATAGAGAATACATAAGTTTTTAATAATGTTAACAGACAAGCTCAATAAATCAAAATGACAGAACAATGGGTCTAGAACCGGCAGATACACAAAACTCAAAATGTATCATTTCTAGGAAAGATACCAAGTTTCGAAAAATGAAAATCTATGCAAGAGGGAATTCAGGGCTCTTTGGCGTAATGAAAGAACTTGGTTATGGAAAAAGACTGAGCCGATGACTAAAGGTTCAGAATTACCGAGGCAGTTCCCTGTAAAACTGCTAGAACCTTAGGAAGGCAACTCTGATTAAATAAATGTACAAATTAAAAACTTCAAAAAGGTATTAATGAGATTAAAGATGGCAAAGAAACAACTTTAAATCCATGATATTCTCATATTCATATTCTGCTAGATTTTAAGTATACTGGCTTTCTTTGCATTTTTTTTTTACAGTTTCAAAAATTTATAATTACTTCAATTTTTAGACATCTTTCAAATAAATGTCTAGAATTGTTGACTTTTAAAATCTATGTTTAAATGTTGGGAAGCTATTAAATTTGTTTTTAAGTATTGTACAAATATTTAGACTGAGGAATGCGGACTGTGAAATATTTACAAACGTAGATTGTTTAACAAATATAGAAGATGAATAGTATATTGGGCATAAACAGAGGACGATGAGGTAAGCATTTATCTTCACGTTCAGGATAGTTGCTACAGCACGTGGCAAGCGACTGGCCATTCATGTCACCCAGCTCCACAACTGCAAAGAACGCAGTATGGATCATATTGGGTCATCACAGCATCACCCCAGGATGCATTCGAAAGTCCTGTTTCTACTTATGTTTTGGCAGGTACTAATGCTGTTAATGACAGCGCTCTCCTGTAATTAAGATATCTACACTCTGGAAACGCTGCCAACATTGAACAGGCAGGTTGGGGACAATCCAGGAAAATGATCCTCTGCCATGGTTTTTCTCGCAGGCGTCATTTCCTTTATTAGGGTGCAGAATCCTTAGGTTCTGGGACTCCGCAAGAATAAAGCACTACAGCCAGACTCTGTCGCAAGTAACACTGCTGCCGGGCTGACATCTGATACCTCCAGCATCCCCCAGTGAGGCACTGTATTCTCTGGCTCAGAAATGACACTGATGACGACTGGGGTTTGATCGTGTTATCTATGGAGGTTCCGTATCTCCCTGTCCTTGTTTGGGGTCATCGTGATTTGTTTGGGGAAGCTGGGCGCTGCTCAGCAAAGGCAGCTCCAGTTAATGGAAACTTCTTATACTTTAGCAAGCAATTTAATTATTCCAGAGATAATCCCACTTCATTGGGAAGGATCCCTTATTGAGATAGGCGTCTGCCTGCTTTTGTCTTAATACCTAATGACTAATTTCTCCTTGAATTAGATGTGAAATCATTACGTTTGAGAATCATCTGAATGCAGGCCCAGGGAAGGCTCAGTAGGCCTCATTTGCATGAACTTTTTTTCCCCTCTACAAAGCTGATCTACCTCTAGAAACAACAGCTGTCTCTTGTGTTCCGCTATCTTCTGCTCATCCCCAGTTTTATTGCGAAGACTTTTATCACCCTGGAAAGACATTCCTTCTCAAAGGTTCAGCCTCCCTTCCAAAGCCCCACTTTGAGAAGGGCTATTAATTAGCTCAATCCTGGGGCTACCTCAGCATTATAAGCTTTTTCTTTGAAATGGATTCTTAAGCCCATAAAAACACACGCCAAAGAGGTAGTAGCTAATGAGGTGGCCCAGGCAAACAGGCGCTGCTGAACCAAGGCCACACCAGGCCACTGCACACCCTTAGCCATTTATGTCCCACCTACCGATTTAGGCTCAGACGCCGGGAGCTGGGAGCTGGGAGCAGGGGGTGGGAGGGAGGCTGGCTTGAATCAGTCTCACCAGCTGGGAAACCTGGTGCTGTCACCCGCAGGACTGGAAGCAACAGCAGGGGAGCCCTCTCTACGGGACACAGGTTTTCTACCACTAGTCTTCAAAAGACATTCCTGTAAGAAGGAGACTTCTTAGAAACTTGTGGGGCTTTCAGGAGGGAGAAAGGTAAGTCTGTGTAAGTCACGAGAACCCAAGATGACAGAGCATTTCCTACATGCCAAATACTGTCCCCAGGATCAGTCCATCTTGCCTGCTCAAGGGCCTGCCCTGTGCTTCCCCCCCTCACCAACTCAGTCCTCACAATAAGCCTGGGACCCTGGAACTATTAAGATGCCCCCCCACCATTTGCAAGGAAAGTGAGGCAGAGAGAAAGGTTCCATGGTCAGATGGGCACAGTAGAAACTCAAACCCTGGCACTCGTCACGACACATGGCGTGTGCTCAGGGACAAGCCTGCTACTTTGGTCTCGGTTCTGGGAGGGGCTGCTCTTGTTCTGAAGATTAAGCATGCAGGCTGCACCTGGTAGCCAAAGGTATAGCTTAACTCTTAGAAATAACACATTCCTGCTCAGTTTGGGGTAAATGACCAGATCTAGAATGGATCTGGGGCTTAGCCCATGTCTTTGAAGGAAGAGAGCTGGAGAAAGAAAGGAGGGGAAGGAAAAACAGTAAGGGATGTGAGAGCAAAAAGAGGAGCCCTGTACTGTACAGAAGATTTTGCTGAATAGGGTTGTATAAAATAATGCCCAAGAACCTGGTGTCAGGAGCCAGGTAATGGGGATTTAAATTCTGCTCTCAAAACTTCGCAGAGCTGTGACCGGAGGGCATGACTCCATTCAAAGGATGGCTGGGAAGATGGAATGAGACCTGTGATGTAAAGCTTGTGGCCTGGTGTGTCTGGAACATAGGTGCCAGCTCAATAAGAACCATAATAATTGATAAAAGTAGAAGTAGTCCATGGCCAAGGCAGGGAGGGAGCCCCAGGCTTCTCGCCATTTGTAGTGTTCCTGGGGGCCATGAGAACACCAGGCTTGCTGTGGGGCTGTATCTGTGAGCAGGCAGAGCGCTGAAAAGCCCAGGGGTCTGCAGTCGTGCAGGTGAGGAACTGAGTTTCTGGAGCCTTCACTGGAGTCAAGGCTATCCTTGATCTCACTCCTCCAGAGGGCCGTGCAAAAGGCCTAGTCAGGAAGAAAGTGTACCTGTCCACAGCCCTTCCCAGGAACCGAAGGTGCCCCAGGATTAGTCCTTGTGGGGCTCAGCCTATAGTCTATTTGCCTCTCAGTATATTTCTGCCTATAATTTCTCTATTGAAATTGGCCTTGACTTTCTTTAATAATGTTGCTGTCAATACACCAAGTTTCAAGGCTGCCAAGACTGGTGATGAAGCTATTGCATGCAAATTAATGCTCAGTAATTATCACAGTGACAGCCGCTGTGTGTTGGGCTCCCAGTGTTCAATGGGGTGCTGAGGGAAGGGTTTTTTATCTAACTCTCATGAACATCACAACAGCAGGTTGTCTTACCACCACCATTTCAGACCCGAGGCTTCTCGGAGAGGCTGGAAATCCCACCTTGCCCAACAACATAAACCCAAGAGGTGAAGGTGGGTGGACTCCAGTGTAGGCCGGCCTGGAGTACAAAGTCCACACTCAATCTTCAGGTATGTCATGGGGATTTTAATCAGTAAAAAAAATTTTTTTAAGCTTTGCATAGTGGTGATATCGTAGACTATGAGGTTTATCTGAGGCATGATTGTTGCTAATTGGTAAAGCCATTTGCAGAAAGCGTAACTGTCATGAAGGGCTTCCCAACACGTGTGACCCATGAACATAAGGCGACAGAGGCAGAGGGAGGTGGATGAGGACAAGGAAGGAAGAAATGACGAAGATGTGAACAGAGATACCAGTGTGAATCCAGGGTAGAGTGACTCCTGGATAAAGTATCAAGGCACAGCACAATGTTTGGCAGCCACCAAGTTGGTTCCCAACACACTCAGTGTGGGCTGCTATCACGACAACGAAGGCCCATCATTAGAGAGTTTAACAAATGCAAGGTGGATTAAAGAATCCAACAAATAAACAGATATCCGGATCCCAAAGTCTACAAGGGTAACTGTTACAGCCTCTTTTTTTTTTTTTTTTTTTTTTTTGTATAGTCAGAGTCTCACTTTATTGCCCTCGGTAGAGTGCCGTGGCGTCACACAGCTCACAGCAACCTCCAACTCCTGGGCTTAAGTGATTCCCTTGCCTCAGCCTCCCAAGTAGCTGGGACTACAGGCACCTGCCACAACGCCGGGCTATTTTTTTGTTTTGTAGTTCGGCCAAGGCTGAGTTTGAACCCACCACCTTCGGTATATGGGGCCGGCACCCTACTCGTTGAGCCACAGGCGCCGCCCTGTTACAGCCTCTTAAGCATGAACAGAAAGGAAAGAAGAAACACTTAGGGTCAAGCCATCAGTACCGTTCCATGGGGTGGCTCATGGGAGGTGCAGGAAGCAGCTCATCTAGTCAGGACTAACAGTTCCTGCCGGTGGGGGGAGAAATCCAGAATGTATCTTTTCTTCATTCCCAGTGTTGATTCTGGAGCTGTCTAAACCATTCCCTTAGGTAGGGGTAAGGGGAACGTCCAAGCAGAAGAGGAGGCCTATAGTGTCCAGAAGTCTTCTGAAGACAAGCCTCTGCCACAGATGCGCTGGCTTCAGCTTCAGGCCCACTGCACCTCATTACTGCAATGAGTCTGTCTCCTGACCTCCACCCTGAGAGCCCAGGGAGCTTCCTGGTACCTTCTCATTGCAGGTTTGAAGACAGCAGCTACCAGGTTTCCTTTTGAGCATCTTCTGTAGGCAACAGGCAGAAGGTAATGCTTCCTTCACACACAGAAGACTATGACTTAAGTGAACAAGTAAAAGCCATCAGCACCAGAAACAAGGGCTCAAAATGAATCCCAAAAGTCGGCTTGGTGTACACTGGCTAAGACAACTCTGAGCCATTGATTCTCCCCATTGTTTCAAGATCACCAACTCTTTACATCCCCACCAAGAAGGCTGAAGGGAAAAAAGGTCATGCAGCTGCCCATTAGCCAGTATGAAGCAAGGACCACAATTTCTTTATCATTCATCTCTCTGATGAATGCTTAAGTTGAGTCCGTGTCTTGGCTGTTGTGAATAGTGAGGCAATAAAGTATCTCTTGGATATACTGATTTCCCCTCCTTTGCATGTATGTCCAGAAGTGGGGTTGCTGGGTCACATGGTAGTTCTATTCTCAGTTTTTTTGAGAAACCTCTATACTGTTCTCCATGGTAGTTGTAATTTACATCCCCACAATAATTAAAAATAAAAAACTCAAGAGTAAAGTACCATGAAAGGTACTAAAATAAAGCAAGAACCAGTGTCTGCAGAGGCACCATCAGCTTCCTGCAAAGCAGTGTCACCCTGGTCATTCCCTCCCTCCCCCTGGAGTGTGAAGTGGGAACAGAACAGGCTGGTCACAGGATTGAAGAGATGAAGAAGGCAGCCCGGGAGGCAGCGACCTCTTATTCAGACGCAATACTGTGTCTTTCCATGTCAGAGGCAGCAGGGAGAAACAACTAAGGGAATAAAGAGTCCTTTGTAAGCAAACAGCCACTTTCACTCCTCTGCAGCAGCCCCCGGGCAGGGAGAACGGTGCCCACGTCAGCCAGGCAGGCCGGCGGCACTTAGCATTCAGGAAAATGCAAACAATGTGAGAATTCACTCCTGAAAAATCTGGGAAGAGAAACAGTAACGTTCAGAAAAAAAAATAATGGAGTCCAACACCCAAGTTGATGTAAATACTCCTCTTTAAGCCTACGGTCGGTTCCTAATGTGATTTCTTGAAGCCCTGGGTTTACAGCAGGCCTTCCACATGCTAATGCCACTTGTGAATCTCCAAGAGGGTCACCAAGTGTCCAGCGTTTATTGAGTGAGGCCTCTGCCGTGGCAACTTGGGTACAACTGCAGGAGGACCTGTCAGTGCCAGCTGCAGACCGCGCAGAGGACCTGCACTGTCTCTAGTGTTCATTTGTAATTGGGAGTTCATGTAGAATCATCTGGGGGATGTTTGGATCCTCCGCCTGCACACACAGAATCAGAACTGCTGGGGTACTACCCACATAGATAGGGGTGCTTCGAGAAACTCCATAAGTGATGCTGACGAGCACCCCTGGCTAAGAAACGACAGTTCATAAAATAAGGTCCAGACACTTGAGAAGGGCAATGCCAATAATTCCTTTGTAATTTTGCCAAAGTCTAATTAATGGGCAGCTCCAGATAGCAGGAGCTCTGCTGCCAGGAGCTGTCCCCAATCTGCCTTCTATCATGACCTTTTCTAAATCCTGTACTCCCGACCCAGCCATCTATCCCACGCCACGCCTTGGGCAGGCCTGTCCAGGAGCCCCTGCTCTCACCTGCCTCCCATCCCGAAGCCCTTTTCTCTCCCCTTCTGGGTATTCTGCTCCTCCGTCCAGATTGGGCTGAAATGCTACAGCCTTCAAGCTTCGCGTCCTCCCTCTGTGGTCCTTAGTACACACCCCCATCCCCCGTGGAGCCTCTATCTTCCACCCTGCATTCTAGAGCATTTGCCAAGTGGCCCTAAAGTCAACGCGAACAAGAGACTTCTAAAGCCATGTAAATCTGCGCAATATAGAGTAAAGCAAAGTCCCAACGTTCTGGGAGCTGCTGACCTCAGAATCTTTCATGCACCAATATAAAGTCAGTGTCTCCAAGAGGGTCACACAGTACAGAGCTTCTGAAACTTACTTGGAATGTAACCACTTCCCCACTTACCCTTTTGTAATTGTTGATTTGTTTTTCCACAAACATCTCAAGGACTTGTGTTTTAAGGAATCTCCCCCCCACCCAACTTTGGGAAATTCTGCCTTCTAATTTCTTTCTTCCTTTCATTCAACACACACTTCAGGAATGTCACTATGCCAGGCCTCGTGCCAGGGGCCCTCACGTGCATTTATCTCAGCTGCTTTGCTATAGTAACTGGGGAGTGTGGCTGCAGCTTATCTCTGTGCCTGCTCCTGGAAGCCCCTCCCTCGCCCCATCCCCAGCTGGTAAGAACATCATTGAGCCCCTGACAGTCTAACCCTTGGGAACATACAGAGCACCTGCAACATGGCAAAATGTACGGCACTGCCTGGCACAAGATTACTAGTATTTGCGAGGGCAGAAGGCTTCACTCCCCACAGAATCAAGAAGGACTGTACTGGGGGAAACCCACACACAGGAGAGTGAGGAAGACACAGCACAGCCCTTTAGCCTGTACAGCAGGGACGCGCGGGGGGCCAGGCTGCTCACAGTGACACTGTGCTGGAAGGCACGGGCTCTGATTCAGAATAAAGGGGCTGACACTGACCACTAAACGTGAACGAAGGAGGTGGCCCAGAGATGCAGAAGCTGGAGGGAAGCACAATGGCAGGGGAATGTGCCCTCTGCCGAAGACACAAGACACCTGCCGGAAGACAGGTGACACCACCAAGCCCCAAAGTCACCGGGCATGTCAGCCCCAGCAGTGGGGCAAGCCGACCCTCTTCACTTCAGTGAGCAGGGTGCCAAGAGCAGACCCTCCCTCACACAGGCAGGCCACTGTGGGCCAGCATGGCTCCAGGACATGGAAAGCTCTCGCCAAGCCTGGGGAGGAGGAGAAGGGGAGCTTTACAGAAAGCAGCAGACTGCACTGGGCCTGGCCGTGCATGACCAGTGATCCATCTGTTCACCTCCTCTAACAGCAAGTCCTAAGCACCTGCTGTGCACCAGGACACGTGCAGAACAATGCTGGCCCCGCCCTCGGAAGCCTACAGAGTAAGTGAATAGTCACGTGAGTATAACGTAGAATTACGAAGTGCCTTGGAAAGGGTTCCAACAGGTCAGGGAAAGCAACTGAAGAAATGACACCTGAGCTGATGTCTGAGGATGGGATCAGGATTCCAGTGGAGGGAACAGCAAGTGCGAAGTCCCAGGAGGAAGAGGTCCTGGGGAATAGGGAAGGATAAAAGATCAATGAGGGCAGCGCCTGTGACTCAGTGAGTAGAGCGCCGGCCCCATATACGGAGGGTGGTGGGTTCAAACCTGGCCGGGGGCCAAACTGCAACAACCAAAAAAACAGCCAAGTACAGTGGCAGGTGCCTGTGGTTCCAGCTACTTGGGAGGCTGAGGCAAGAGAATCACCTAAGCCTAACAGCTGGAGGTTGCTGTGAGCTGTGACACCACAGTACTCTACTTAGGGCAACAAAGTGAGACTCTGTCTCTTAAAAAAAAAAAAAATAGCTGAGCGTTGTGGTGGGCGCCTGTAGTCCCAGCTACCTGGGGAGCTGAGGCAAGAGAATCACGTAAGCCCAAGAGTTGGAGGTTGCTGTGAGCTGTGATGCCACAGCACTCTACGGAGGGCAATATAGTGAGACTGTCTAAAAAAAATAGTAATAATAATAAAAAAGGAGATCAACGAGGTAGGTGTGGAAAGATCAAAGGCAGGAGGGGCATGAGAACAGGCCGGAAGAGTGGGGACTTTCCTTTCCACGGAAGGACTTTTCCTTTTATTCCTTACAGTGGAGGTGGCAACATGATCAGATGGGTTCTGAAAAGATCACAAGGTGGACAGCAGCCTGGAGGGACCAAAGCCTGTGGCGTGTGGGAGACACCAAGAGCAGGCTGGAGGGAGATTCGGGGGGTACCCAGTGACGGACTGCATTGGGGAGGGTGGGATGTACTCAGGACCCAGGTGAATTTCAGCTCCTTGCAAGGTGAAGCCCCTCTAGAGCTGGGGTTCTGCAAGGCCTCTTCTGGACCCAGTACAGGAAGAACATGAGAGTCTCAGACACAGGAAGGGCTTCTGTTGTCACATGGACCCTAGGCTGATTCCACTTTTCCTTAGTTGGTTCACTAACAATTTAGAAGATCCTTTTGGGAAGTGGTAGAAAGAGCACAGGATTTGGAGCCTGGAGACCCAGGTTCAGGTCCAGCTCCAAGAACCTCTTGGGTACCTGGTTTAATACCCCTGCCCGCCCCCCAGCCTTCAACCTTCACCTCTGCCTACCGCCAGCTCCAAAGTCCTGCTCCCTGAAAAGTGGCACAGATATTAATAACATCACTAATGACTAATCCATCAGTCAACTGTAGATGCCAAATGAGTGGTCCACTGGAGAAGTCTGGAAACCACAAATCACCCCTTACATTTCGCTGGTAGTTTTTAAGATCCTGATGCCCCAGTCCTTCCTGCTAAGCTGTCACCTGCTGTTCCTAGGCTTGGCTGTCTTTTCCGGGATAGGAAGAGACCACTTGGCAGTCAGCACCACACACTCAGAGACAAGAGTGCCCAGCTTTTGATTGCCCTGCTCTTTTAGTGATCAAAGGCAAGGCCCTTCCTTTGGGTTTTAAACCTCTGGTGTGGTTACACTTGACCCAGCTAGAAAACCTGGCAGAGGGTCAGGACAGGCCAATGCTTGCAGGAAGTCAAGTCTTTCCTTGCTTTTAGGCTGTAGCCTTGCTTGGAAGACCCCTCTTTTGGAGGTACATCTGCTGCTGCAGACGGAGATTTAGTACACTCTGCCCTCAGCACCTGCTGATGCCATTTATTCTTTAAGAGAGGATCTGTTTATTGTCAGAAATGGCATTATTATGTCACGGTTAGAAAGACAGACCTTGGGGCCTTCGCCAGGGTTCAGAATGCCTTTTCTGCACATCTCTAAGCTTCAATTTCCTTATCTGTAAAATGGTACTCATGCTACATAAAGCTCTTGGATTAAATCTAACGCACTGAGAACGTTAACTACCACTGTGTGTATGTGGGTGCAGTGCACGTGTGTATGCGTGAACACTGGCCAGAAAGTGTTCATTCGTTACATCATTCAACCAATGTCACCTACGCGCCAGGCACTGTGCTCTGCCCTGGAAACGAACCCATGAACGAGGGCTCCGTCCCTAGAGAACCCACAATCTCTGGGCAGATGTAGACAAGCAGACAGACCACCACGGTAATGCAGTAACAGGTGCTTTGCAGGGGTTATGTGGGGGGCAGAGGAATGCAGCTAATCTAACACTGGGCACGTGAGGGCACGCACAGAGGGGCTGTGGAAGGGGAGCTTCCCGGGGAGGTTAAGGACAGAGTCCAGCCCAGAAGTGAACAGAGAGAGGAAGGGTGTTCCAGGGAGAAACAGCGGCAAAGAGCAGAGCACCTGAGGCATTCCAGGGGCCACAGAGTGGGAGGGAGAGGCACAGACACACGGCCGGAGCAGACCTGGGGCCTGTCCATCAAGGCCTCTCAGGACAAGTGACACTGGAGATAACTTACAATGGAACCCAAACCATGGGCGATCCCAAACACTAGCTGAAGATACTGTGCTTTCATTGATTATGGTCACCTGCCCTCCTTCCACCCTCCAGAAAACTGAGCATCTATTAGATTCAGGAGGCCACTGCAGATGGAGGGACAGTGCTAGACAAGAAGATCGGGGGCATCTCAAGATACAGGGCATCCACAGAGCAAGCTCCCGTGGAAGGCGTCAGAACCAGGTTTGAAGGAAAAGCTATTTGGTGGCATAGCTGAGATGCAGAAAAGTACCTCGGCTTGGCAGGCCCCCACCTGGAGAGGATGAGGAGTTAAAGCAAATCCTTACTCCTTAGGTACCTGCTTTGCACAACATGACAGTTGCTATGAGATGAGGACTTGCTGGCTGTTTTGAAAGAAGATTCTGGAATTCCATCTCTCACCTTTTGGTAAGGGTTGCAAACCCAACTGATGGCTGGCTTTCAGAAATAGACCTCTGAAGCCCACTTTTTTTTTTTTTTGAAGGAGGGAGGGCCCTGAATAGTGAACTATAGACCCAAATTCCTTTATTACCAAAGTTTAGTTTCTTCATATATAAAGGAGTATGTGTGGTGATAGTGACTTTATGAAGCTTCTATAAAGATAAAACAGGCCAGGTGTGGTGGTTCATTCTGTAATCCCAGTACTTTGGGAGGCTGAGGCAGGAGGAGGGCTCGAGCTCAGGACTTTGAGACCAGCCTGGACAACATAGCGAAACCCAATCTCTATAAAACATTTAAAAAATTACTCAAGTGTGGTGGCATGCACCTGTAGACCCAGCTACTTGGGAAGCTTCAGCCCAGGTGTTTGAAGTTCCATTGCACTCTAGCCTGGGTGGCCGAGCAAGATCCTGTCTCTTAAAAAAAGAAATCAAGCCAGACAACCACATCCTAAAAGATGAGGAAGAGTTACAGAACGTGGCCACAGCACGTGAGGCAGAGAGCTGGATTTTAACCCAGGAGGACCTGCCTCAAAGCAGGCAGCCCTCTGCTCCCCCGTGTGTGTGAAGAAGACTGTCTGGGTCTCAGCGGGGGCTGGAGAGGCTGCTCTTGTACAACGCCAGCTCTTCTCAGGGGATTTTGCTCTCTGCAGAGCACGGCAGGGGACATAGACTGATGGCAAAAGAAGAAATCTGTTTGTAAGCACAAACAAAACACACCAGAAATCGCAGCATATAGGTGTTGGGAGAAGGTGAATTCCTCTGTTATGTACCACGTTGCTCAGCTTATTAGTACCCACAAACGAGTAGCACACTGCATGTGCAGGGCACTGTGGGCAGCACGCAGCACGCACAACATACTGCATACGTACACACGTAGCCCACTGCTCGTGTAGCGCACTGCATTTGTGGCCTCCTCTTTCCAGGCTGGAGACCGGATGAAGAGCTTGGGAATGTCAAATAGTACTGCACGTTGTTTTGGTAGAAACGCCCACAGGGCGAAAGCATTTGTCTCAGGTGGAGAAATGAAGCCCGTCAACAACTTCATGGACTGGCACACGTGAAACATATTCAACTAATAGCTCCCCTCACTGCATTCTGACTCCTGGGGCGTTTGTACAAATAATGCTTTCCTTTCCTGTTAAGGTATCCTTTAGGTCCATTAGGGGACCAGTTGCTGCTGGATTGCTAATTCCAAGTCAAAAATCATTAACTAGTAGAAGTGAAACTAGATTACGAGTGGTGATCAGTATGGCCTAGCCAGTCCCAGACCCATCTACCCAGCTGTGTACCTGCGAGCTCAGCCACAGCCAACTCAGCACGTGCTCACCCTGGCTCAGACTTGACCTTGCTACTGCACACCTCTGCCAGTGGAATACAAGCTGCCTCTGTCAGGGCTGTGCCTGGGGGCCTAACAGGGTCTTGGGAACTGACTGGGCGGAGTAAGTGAGTTAATGAGCAACTGAATCATAACCCATGAACTCAGAAGCCACGAAAGCCCTTAAGACTTGGCTCAGCAACGCCTCTAACCTTCCCTCACCCCCCACTCATGGCTGGGAGAGGGGGTTCTTTCTGTAATCCCGTGTGCTTATCACTGCAGTGATAGTCTAGTCCTACACTGGATGGTCAATTCTCCGACAGCATGATTGCATCTTTTTCATCTCTATATCCCCAGAAGTAAAGGATTATTAGTGCAGCTCTTGCAATCAGAGCCCCGAGAAGGCTGCCATTCACCTGGGGCCAGGTGTCCTCCCAAAGACCCACTCTCATCCTGGCTCAATTTACTCTTATGAGTCTAGTTACTGGGACACTTTCTAGAGCTGGCTGTGCTATCAGAGAACTAGCAGGCATCCCCCTCCTGCCTGTTGGGGGCCCCAGGAAGGCAGGCTATTTTGGGGGCCTCTTATTAAGCACATACACACAGAGGGTCCATCCCAAGGCAACCTTGGAGGACACAGACTGGGCAGCCTTCTCATCTACCAATTGCATTCTGGAAACCCAGAGCAATGAATTTTAAGATCGCTTATGGACAATGCCAGATTATAGCACTGGTAGAAACTATCCTGGAACACGGAGTCAGACATGACATCAGGTTATTCAATTAGTCTTTTCGGAAGCAGCACCAGTTCTCCTGATTCCTCATGACTAACAGGCACAGTTACCAGTCTTCTGCGGCTGTACTTGCATTCCCAGGATAGCACTGCCAGCGAGGAATTGTATTATTACAATTTTTACACTTGTGGAAACGTGGCAGGGAGAAGTTAATGATTGCAGAGCTGGGGAGGAGCAGAACAGGGGCCTGGGCACGAGGCAGCCCAAGGTCCCCTCCGTAACTCTCAGCCGTCTCTACAGAAGGTGCATCTCATTCTGCAGAAGCTCAGTAAAGAGACTGTCTCTGTTAGGAGGTGTCTACACGGGGCTCAGGAAGGCTATGTGTGCTGCTGCTGAAGGCTGGCCCGACTAAGCGTGCAGTTCCGGGCAAGAGGTGACTGTCTACCTCTTCCCACCCCTCACCTTTGCTCCCGCCTGCCTATATCACAGTCTGCTCACTTCCAAAATCCAGGCAGTTATTTCAGGGGACCAGAGTCGTGTGCATTAAGGACAACCACATGGAGTTCCCCCGACAGACGCCGAGCCACCTCGGAAGCTGCCGGCCTATGTTCAGCATCCCTGTCGGTTTCCTCGCCTTTAAGGAAAATACAGAAGCAAGCAGGGGTGGGCGGGGCGGGGCGGGGTTCTTATTTTCATTCTGCATCATCGTTGCACCTCACCATTTTGTCAGAAAAGCTGCATTTCCCCCCCTTTTAAAAATGATATCAAGAGCTCTGCTGCCTAAAGTGTGACTGGGTTAATATTTCTTTCGGGAGGAACACATCTCTCATCTCTAGTGGAGGCGACGGACGGACAGAGCGAATCTGAAGAAATGCATTCTGGAGGTGGCTTTTTAAAGCATGCCTGTATTAGGGAAAGGAAGCTAACTTCAAAGGTCCTTTATTCCTGCAAGGTGCTCCTAAGTGGCCTGAAAGAGTTCAAAAGAGTTCCACGGATCATTCAGCTTCATCCCCTCCTTCCTTCACATCCTTCCCTCTCTGGACATTTACGTTTGTTATATGTCCAGTCCTATGGGGGGGGGGGTCCCTTCAATAAACGGTTTGCATTTACTTTGGTTACTCCAATTTACTTTGGTTTGTATTTAGCAAGTCAAGTCATTTCCACGTCCGGAATAAGTTAAGTACCCGCCTGGTGGTCGCAAATTCTACAAAACAAATATTATTTGGCCTCAGCTCAAGTCCTCTAGTGCCTGGTCCTGAGGGCCACCCCCGCCCTCGCCGTTCCCACCCAGCCCCCCATTACTCTGCCCTGTACCTCTCAGCTGCTGGAAGCAGGAGGCACTGCTGTCTGGCTCCAGGGGGTGCCTCAGGACCCCGTTGCTGGGCTTGGCCCTGTCGTATTCTCTTTCGGGAAGCATAGCCTGCTCGCTCTCCATGGCCGGGTCTGAGTGCGGGGGCAGGGACTGTGGAAACCCGAACATCAGGAGGGAAGAGAAGAAGAGTAAGGCACCGCAGAGCAGAAAGCCGCCCCACCAGGCTCCGATCCAGCGGGGGTCGTCCGGGGTGATGTCCAGGTTACCTGCAAATGGAAGAGCACAGCTTAGTGGGAGAAGCCGCCAAGGGTGCAAGTCAAACGCACCGAGAAGAGGAAGACGGGCTGCGAAGCCTGTCACTCTACAATGACACTTCTGTTTCTCTCAAAGCTGAAGGCTGATGACATTCCCTCCTTCATTTTCTTGTCTACTCTGTATTTACATCAGTCTAAACAAAAACACTGAGAAGCCAGACAGTCTCTGAATTTAGGCTGGAATTGACTGACTCGGCAGAGCTGTCAAGGTGCGCTCACCAAACACAAAGAGACATTTGTTGTTCAAAGGGAGATTTTCTCCAGGTAACTCTAGGCCTCCCGAAAACAGCTAATGAGATTCGGCATCTCTTTCCTGGTCTTAAATTAGGTTTACAGCTTCCAAGTGGAGGCACAGAATGGGGGTGAGAGCATGGTCCCGGCAGCCAGGCCCTCCCCCTTCTCTCAGGCTAGTGGTTTGAGCTCTCTGTGCCTCAGTTTACTCTTCTGCCCAACACTGAAGATAACTGCCGTACTTACCTTATAGACCTACTGGGAAGACCAAATGGCGAAGTGCTCAGTACAGTGCCTGAGCACTCAGTCGATGGTGGCTTGTTATTTATGGTTTCAAGCTGCAAGTGGAGGTGCTAATTCAAACCTTGTTGGTCAACTGTGTTCTGGCACCAGCCCTCTATTTGAAAGCTTTGTAACCAGCTCGCTTGCTTAAAGGCACTGTGCGTGTGCTCCATTGCCTTGCACTATTGTTCTTTTATTTTGCCAGCTGAAGTCGTGAGCACAGGAACCACAGCTTACCCTGTTGGTAGGTTTTACTCTTTACCACCGCCTTGCATAGTGGCACTCCCAGATGAGCTGCTTAGAAATGTCTCCTTGATGATAAAGCATGGCCCTGGAGCACCAAGGGAGATGCTTGGAGAGCTGGTGTGTGAGCTAAGACCAACAGGGCCGCAGGCCTGGTCCAGATGGATGGATAGCTCTGGGAAGAGTAATGACTGCGGACACCAAACCACCACTTCCCCATTTGTAACATGCTCTGCGATGTCTCTTCAGCTAACATTAATGATGACGCCAGGCGTCATTTACTGAGGGTTTCCTCTACACCACACATCACACAGAATACATTCTTAATGACCCCCACCAAAAGTCCTAACAAGGTAGAACTTTGATTATCCCTATTCTATACAGAGAAATTGAGGTTTAGGAAGGTTAGATGCCTTGCCCAGGTTCACTGAGTTAAAGACTGAAACACAGGCATTCATTCACATACCAAGGTCACGCTCTTTACCACTCTGTTATGGAATCTCAGTAAATGACTAATTCCTGTGCTTTGTGAAATGGGTCTAAGACCACAGGATCTTCCAGTAGCTCGCAAGTGGCCTTTGGAACACTAGTGTCTCCATAACCACTGCACTACAGTGGACCAGACTCCTCCGCGTAGCTGCGTGCTGAAGAGGGGAGAGTGTGCGCTGTGAGGGCTTGGATCTCAGCTCTGCCCCTTACTAGCATGTAACCGGGTCAGTTCCTTACCGTCCCTGAGCCACAGCTGCAATCATTTACAAAATAAAGATGACATCCACCCAGCATAGTCGTAAGGATGAGAGCCAATAAGAACCACCTGACACGTAGGAGCCCCTCTGCACATTTCCACTTTTATGTATATTTGTATATGAAGGGGAGTTTTAATGATTTTTTTTTTTTAAGGATATGGCACGGGAAAACCCAAGGTGATCTTGAAAGCATCTTTATGCAAACAAGGGAAAAGCAAAGGAAGTAAGATGGCCTGGGGAGCTGAACAGGAATGTTTTTCACTAGTCACTTACTGTGTTTCTTCACCTGCTGCCAGGCAATGAATGAAAACAAGAGGACAGCAAAAGGGAACTGAAGAATTTCCCTCCATTGTCTGTGGGCTCCATAAAGAGGGAATTGAAAAGCTGGCAGATGTGTGCAGGTAGAGAGAGAAATCCTAGCAGTTGTTTGGGGGAACACAATTAGCACCATGCAGAAAGTTGTATTTTAGTTAGGAAGTTAACAACGTTGATGTGTCAGAAAACATCCCGGGGACAGGGGCGGGGACAGCGGGGGAGGAGGCTGCTTGTGTGACCGTGTCTGCCTGCCCCCTGCAGGTACGCAGCACGTGTGCACAGAAAGCTGGTATTTCGCTCCCAGTCTGAGAGCCAGGGAGAACGCACTGTCATAGGCACATGGGAACCAAAGTGCCCGGGCTGCCATCGGGCAGGGAAGAGAAGGGTCTGCATGAAGGGGGGCGGACAGCAGGATTTTGTAGATCCAAGAAAACCATCACTGACTATTTGGGGAAGTATTGATTTTTTTTTTTCCCCCTCCATTTCAATTCTCCAGAGCACCGTGGCAGGGAAAGCAACACGTGCTGAGGAGAGGCCACTTGGCCGTGGCGTGTGATGCACTTGGCGTTGGCGAGCAGAGGGAAATTTCAGCACCATCTTGGGAAGACAACTGGCTAACGCTGGAACGTAGTCTGAGACACGTCTTTTCTGAGGTACTTTGCTTGATCTCCATAACGAATAATATTTTTCTGAGGCAGAGCAGCTAGTTGGGGGCAGAACTCTCCCTCCTCTTGTCTGGCAACCATCTACGCAGCAGAGACGCTCATTTAGGACTACTGGGTCCTGGACTGCTGGGCTTCTCTACGGGCCAGCAGGGAACGGCCTGGGAGGCAGTATCAGCATCTACCTGCGAACTTCCTCTTCTGAGGACAAGAAGGGGTCCGCCTCCCACACTCAAGTCAGGAGTGGCCACGTGCCACAGAGTCTTGCCCATAAAATGGGGGCAGAGGGGACACATGTCACTCCATATACGTTCGGGCTGGTCCATGAACATTTCCTCCTAAGATGGTACCTGGCGGGCTACAATGAACAACATCTCCCCCGCTGACTTGTACTGAATCTGAAGCATGAACGAAAAAGAAATCTTTAGTATTGTAAGTCACTGAGATTTGAGGGCTGTTTGCTACTGCAGCATAACCTAGCCTACCCTGACTAGTGCAACAGGCTAAGGAAATAAAAATCTAGCGGTCCTGGGCAAGCTTGGGGTAGCCGAAGTATTGTGTTAGGTACGGGTGGGGGAAAGGCTAGAACACCTCTTCTCTCTCTGGTTCCAATCCGTGTCTTGACTTTAAAAAATTATTGCCCTTTCAGCCTTTGGGGGAAGATTGCTTTCAAAATTGAAAAGCACCACTTGTCTCACTTACTCGGATGCGTCAAATTCCAATGAAACAGACACGTGATGAAGAAAGAAGTCAAACAGAATGGAGTGGAAACAGCAGCCCCGGATGAGGGGCAGCCTCAGCAAAGGTGTGGCGTGCTCAGGGCACTCTAAGCAGACAGACTAAGCTCCCTGTGGCCACTTGTCTACCTAGAGCCATCCCAGGCACTGAGCAAAGATGCTCTTTAATGGGGGGGGGGTTGGTGAGAGGAGCGGGGGAATCACGAGTGCTGAGGCGAGCAAGGAGAGTCACACACACGGGATGCACCATCATGGAAACATCTGCCCGTCACGAGGCCGGGCAGGGACTCCGGGAGCCATTGCTGCCCTAGGTATCAACAGGCACACAGGGGTTTTCTCCTCTACGAGATCCATTTTCTAACCCTTCCACCACTTTGGCATCTGACTTTGGGTTGTTCTTGTTGGGTAAATTGTGCGAGCTGCTGACAGCTATTTAGTCTCTGCTGCCAGTCAAAGGAACAGACGAGGGTTCGTTGAGATTTCCACCCATTTCCAAGATCACTGGGAACAGGATTAGCCAGTTTAAACAATCCATCCTGGCTTGGCGCCTGTGGCTCAGTGGGCTAAGGCGCCAGCCACGTACACCTGAGCTGGCAGGTTCGAATCCAGCCTGGGCCCACCAAACAACAATGACGGCTGCAACCAAAAAATGGCGGGGCGTAGTGGCGGGCGCCTATAGTCCCAGCTACTTGGGAGGCAGAGGCAGGAGACTCACTTGAGTCCAGGAATTGGAGGTTGCTGTGAGCTGTGATACCACAGCACTCTATCCAGGATAGCTTGAGGCTATGTCTCAAAAATAAATAAATAAAATAAAATAAAAAAATAAACTACCCATCCCCAGCCCAGCCTTGAAGGTAGCTGAGACCATAAGGTCAAAGCAAATTTGAGACACTGACTTCTTCCTCCTAGGCCCTGCTGATATGTATGAACTACCCTGATTCTCTGGACTTATTTTTATATATATACATATTTCTAAAGTTCATTTACCAATTTAACCTGTTTTATCAAACTTTTGCTACGGGACTCAAGAGTTACAAGAGTATTATTCACTTATAAACCTAGTTAGAAACCGGAGACCAGGATGGCTTGAGGGAGGAGGACGGCCTCAGAACATTCTGCATCCCAGCCGTTGGGCTCATTAGTCTGAAATGAAGGCATCTAGCAACAACAGCCAGCCCTCAGGACGCAGAGCAGGAGGCTCTCGGCTTGTCGACCTTTTTTGTGAAACAGATGGCAGTACCTTGTTCCAGCTGCAAACGCTGTGCAGCCGTCTGCGAGGCCGGCTGGCCTGCCTGGGTGTGCTGCTGAGGTCAGGTCATCCCAGTTGCCTCCCTGGAAGGGGCAGCCTTCTGGCTGAATTCTTGGAGGGGTTTTAGGGATGCAAGCTGCTCTGTCAAGACGGGAATTTGAGGGCATGCGGATGAATCCTTGCTGTCTGCTAACCTCTCAGGTTCACTATTACACCTAACATTTCCTGGGCACTGACTATACGCCAGGCTAGATGATTAGCTCATGCCTACTAGGATCATAAAACATGTAAGGTTCATGATTCAAATACAGATGTCATTTCAACGCTCAAATGCTATCTCAAAAATACAAAATAAAACAAAAGCCTCACTCTGTTCCCAGGCTAGAGTGCCATGGCACAGTTTAGCTCAAAGCAACCTCAAACTCCTGGGCTTAAGAAGTCCTGCTTCAGGCGGCACCCGTGGCTCAAGGAGTAGGGCGCCAGTCCCATATACCAGGGGTGGTGGGTTCAAGCCCGGTCCAAGCCAAAATTGAAAACAAAACAAAACAAAAAACAAGAAAGAAAGAAAGAAGTCCTGCTTTAGCCCCCTGAGTAGCTGGAGACTACAGGCACCCACCACAATGCCTGGCTAATTTTTCTATTTTTAGTGGAGAAGGAGTTTCACTCTTGTTCAGGCTGAGCTCAAGTATTGTCCCACCTAGCCTCCCAGAGTGCTAGGATTACAGGTATGAGCCACTGCACCCGGCCAGTGCTTGAACTCTTAACCACTGTGTGATGATACCTCTTCCAACCATCAGGATCTGCGTGTCCCGGGAACAGTCTGAGCTTCCAGGGAGCCAATCTCTGCCCAGCTTTAACAAGTGACCTGCTCCTGGCTATTATTTTACTGATCATCTTCTGATAAACCTACACTGTTAAGGACAATTGATTCCATGATTAGGGGGACAATCTGCCAACACGTCCTCCTTTATTCAAGGTCCTGTTCTTATCTGGATTTCAATCTAACAAAGATCTTCTAAAAAAGAAATTCTGGAGACACCATCATGTCCTCTTCCAGCTCACAGGAAAGAAATCTGTTCTTCCTAAGATGAAGGGCACAGGGGGCCACACGGGGACAAACACAGACAAATGGCAGTGGCTGCAGAATCCCTGTGTCTGAGCACAGCCAGTGGAGCTGGCCAGGCACCCTGGAGTCTCTCCCCCAAAGCCAGCCATTCTCAGAAACAACCCTCCCGCACCCCCAGCTGATCAGCTCACAGGCTCAGCCAGGCTTCCTTGCGACTCTCCCCTTCAAGGCTGCCCCCACAGCTCCGCCAGGGACCCTGGGGGACGTCAGGTGTTCTCCTCCATACATCCCACAATAAGGGCCCTTGGTAGACCTGCCTCGTGGCCACAAATTCCAAACTGTTGCTTTTCCTGGACCCCCGATCTCAGCTGAGATTTCAGGAACAGTGGCTGTGCGCGTGGCCCCTGTAATTCACACCTACAGAAATGTTTGCATTCCTCAGACAGCCCCAAAAGTGCTCTGTTTCACGCAAAGGAGGAAAGGACGGGACAGGCTTAAAGAACTGAGAACCCCCTCGCTCAAATACAGCCCAAATCCATTCCCCACATGACAAGTTTCAGTCATAAGACTAGGAACAATAAAAATTGCTGAAAACTATATGATTCTGTGGCAGACTCCCTAGTAGAATAAATGATATTCTTCCGCCCTCTACTGGTAAAGAGCCATCCAACCCTCACTGTGCCTTCAGGAAGGATGCAGAGACTGACTGACAATGGTCCTTCCGTTCCTCAGAAGCGGCTCTCGGGACATCTGCTGTCCACCTGTCAGTAGAGAAAGCTGCCATCAGAATGGAAAAGCGCCTATCCATCTTACATGCAAGGAGGCATCAGGCTGCTAGTATGGACCCATGGATGGTGTTGCATCACACTGGGCTTTGAAGGGTGAACAAAGATGTTGAACAGAATGAGACAGGAACAGCATTCCACACAGAAGGAACAGCCTCAACAAACTGAGGACACATTGAGTGGTAAGACTGAGTCCTCTCCCGCTAGCCACCTGCTGATCCCTTGGGTCATTCCAGGCACCCACAAAAGATGCTATTCTGGTGTTCAGCAAGAGTCTGGAGAGAATAATTTTGAAGGGGAAATGCCTGCATGCTGGTTCAGGAGATGCAGGTTTTACCTAGATACAGGTATGCCCCTTGGATTGGGTACCCTGCTTCCCCTCTCTGACAAGGTCCTTTGTAAAGCAAGAGTTGGACGAGAATGATGTCTGAGCTTCTTTCTGGCTTAGAGATTCTGGTTCTTCCTAGGCCTTGGTTCAAGGCCACCACTGGTACTCTGAGGATAAAATATGCTGCCTGGCCACTTTGCTACTCTTCAGGGTAGCTACCCACTACCAGAGGAATTTCCCTTCTGGTGGCTCTTCTGCTGCCTTGGTGTGGCGGTGGAAGCTGTACTTCAGTCCATATGACCAAGATGCAGGCGACTTGTTTTGTGGGTTATTTCTCTTCCCAGCTCACCCATCACCTCTCTTGCGAGGAACAGGAGGTTAAAGGGACAGCCAACTGCTGGAAAGCAGCTGCTTTCAATTACCTCCTGAACAGAACCAGCACTTTAAAAGAATAAATAAATATGGCTATATCTGATTTTTGTTCCACTTGTAAATTCGTAACATCATTAGCTACAAGTAAATATATCAGTGGGATTAATGGAGTGAATCACAAAGCGACTTGATTGGATCTAAAACCACATTATTTCTGTGGGGTGAATTAGTTAATTTAGCACTGTCAAGAGATGATGGATTGAGAACCCGGGGACTGAGAGTTCTTATTGATCCTGAGAATAGATCGGAGTGAGGAGGAGAAAGAAGCAGAAATGGCTTCTCAGTCTTGTTTTCCGAGGGAAAGGAAACAGCTTCAACACCCATGAAACTATGGAAATAACAGTGTTTTCAGGGATGGGACAGGGTTGAGACCACAAATGGTAGGCAGCATCTCGGAGGGTCTTCAAAGATTCCCACCGCACTATTTACACGTTTATATAATAATCCCTTCTCCTTAGGAGTGGATTTGCACAAGTGACTAACTTCTAACAAACAGAGTGCGGAAGTAATGAGCTGTCACTTCTGAGATTAGGTTATAAAAAGACTGCGGCTCTATCTCAGGTGCCATCTCTCACCTTCTCCAGGGGTGCCCTGTAGAGAAGCCTTGACATGACCTCAAACCAGGCCCACTGCCACCTCATGGGAGACCCCCACCCAGGACCCCTCAGTTAAGCTGCTCCTATACTCCAGACCCATAGACAAAAAATGTCAGATAACGAATGTCCGCTCTTTTAGGTCCTTAAATTTGGACTGATGCCATACAGCAATAGAAAACTAATATATCCAGTGACTTGCTTTGCCTGGTGAAACCCAAGAGGAAACAACGTGTGTCACTTCTGAGCAGAAGCGTCCTGGGCCAGAGTGAAACTTGCCAGCCTGGTTTCCTGCCTTCTCAACTGTGCAAGCCAGGGTGTTACTTTAACAGCACTCTCACACTGATTCTCTGGGCTCCTCACTGCATTCAGGTGGTCCACGATTTTGATGTGTTCCATTATTGGTGACGTTAACTCTGATCACTAGATTAGGGTTAGAGGGAACTTCTGTGAGGCTAGGCCCCAGGGTGACCATGATGAGCCAAGTCCTCCCCGTGCCCCACAACCCACACTGGACATGTAGTGTGATAGAGAAATAAGCTTGGGTTGTATACAATCCCTTAGCTCCGGGGGTTCTTAGTCACCACGGTGGAACCCAGCCCATCCTCTGACACACTGTTCAATCCCAGAATCATGCACTAGGGGGCCCCAGAGCATTCTGACAAATGCATTTTCTTTTCCTGCTAAAAACACAAGTTTTGTATACAATGGTTTTAAATGTGGATGTTTCCTCACCAAGGCCACCACAACAGTGTCTCATAAAAGGATTTTCAAACATTCTATCTTGTTGACCTCACCTGTACCTTTGCTCTTCCAGAGTAAGTGTTTCAAATTTTGGTTTAGAAAATAGGGTTCTAATAAAGATTAAGGGGTCACCACTCATTGGGTAAGTGCCAGAGGAATCTCTACATATACACTACTATTAAATTCTTAAAACAGCCCTTTGAGGAAGACATAATTACTGTTATTAACCTGAATTTACAGATAAGGAAAATAAAGATTTAAGGAGTAAAATCAACTACTGGAGATTATTTGGCCCCTAGGTAGAAGCTGGCAGAGCTCAGACTTGACTCTGGATGAACCAATACTCCTGCCCTTTTCATAGAATCTCAGGGAGGCCCCAGTTATGGAGGCAGGTGCATTAAGGCTCACTCTTACTAATAAGGTGTTAGAACCCACAGGCTCAAGCCTCTTTATAAGGGAGGAAATGCTTCCAGACAACAATTAGAAATTGAGATATGTTCCTTACTTGTGTCAATGAAGACTGCATCCACGTAGATTTTGGTACAGAAAGAGCCCAGGATAAAGCCACAGGCTGGTCCAAATACCAGCATCGTGAATAGGATTCCTGAAAGAAGATGAAAGATTAGATTATAAAACAGAGGACATTCAATGAGCAAAATCAGCAAAGGTTAAGAAGATTATTTTACATTGATCAGATGAGACATCTGATTATACAAAATGACCTTACAGGAATTAATCTAAAAATTCTAAAGAGGAAAGTTAGTGTTTCTAATTTTTGGAAACAGTACTGAAACACTGCATATTATGGTAGGTAGAATTCTTTAGTATTTTTGTAGATGGTTCTGAAATATTTGTGGGCCTTAGGACATTTGCTTTTAGAGGACTATCCCCCATGATCTATCTACCATCTATCATGAAATATTTTTTCTGCCCTCAAGAGTTTGGAAAGTATTTTTATAATTTTGCTTTTGTAGTTCCTTGGGCTTGTAACTCATTTGATCTATGGTGGGCTAAGATTCCTCAGCACTCATTGTACAAACTCAGGAATTCTTGTGAAGTGAGAAGAATCTAAGCCACAACTTTTTTAAAAATGTAATGAAATGTTTATCAGCCCCATAAGCATTTTGCAAATAATAAAGTTCACACAATGGTATAATTAGATATTTATCAATTTGGATTTTTGACATTCTGACATCATTATGCTGGTGTGTTATTGTTGCCAACCCAGGTGTTCAGGACTTGAGCTTTTCTGTAGGATTTGAGAAGATGACCGGCCCTAGCTGATGCCATAAGTAGCTGATGGATATAGTACTTAGAATTTTGAACTTTGGACAGACATTTTAGGTCATTCTGGGAAAAACACAGAGCCCCAACTAAAATCCACAGTTTTTATCTATTTAATTAAATTTCCTTTTGGAAGACATTTCCTGAGCACTGATAGTGTCCTTAACCCTCAGGATAAAGAAGTAGCCTTGTCTCTTTGAAGCTGGCCATCTCATGAGGAAAACCAATAGCCGGGTAATCCCAACCAAACAGATAGCTTGATGGGTGAGTGCTAACAGGTCCACACAGGCTCCTGAAGAACAGGGTCAGCTTTAGTGGAGGCCACTGCGCTAGCCTGGTCTATTTGCAAAGATAGACCAAGACCAGCTCAGCCTGAACCCTCGCAGTGATGATCTCATGAAACCAATCAAATATTCACCCATTTGGCCAACGTTTACTGAGCTCCTCCATGTGCCAAGCACTATTTTTTGGGTTAAGGATTCAGCATCGAACCAAACAATCAAAAATCCTGGCCTTCACAGAACGCATTAATTCGGAGCAGAGGAAAAACAACTTAAACTGCAGACAGGAAGTCAAATGGTTTTTAAGCAGACAAAGGAAGCCATGTCTTCCCAATTTATAGCCAGAACCCCAGAACCCCAGAGCAATCTCTCCCTTGAAAGGAGGCTTATAAAAACGTTTGATGCAGAAAAGAATGAAAAAAGATATTTTATATCCTAGGAAAAGTGCTGAATTCATCCTCAGCATAATCATTCTCCGTGATTTGAAATCTGCTATTTCCAAATAGTTCCTCCATAGCCAGCCAGAGACCCTCGGATCTTCTTCCCGTTAATAAGAGGAGTTTTTAAAAATGAAAACGTGCCACTTTGGAGAGCAGCAACACCCACATTATTAGCACGTTCTCTCTGGTTTGTGGTAATAGATTGAGATAACCAGGGGAAACTGGGAGGGGTTACTGGGCAGGTTGCGAGCACCGGGATCTTTCAGGTACTAGTATTTGGGGGGGGGGCTGCCCCCAGCGGAGTTAGGGAGAAGAACTGGCCTTGGTCGCCTCCTGTGGGTGGAAGAAACAGCAATTGGAAGAGAGGCTGGGGGGGGGGGGCAAAGCAGCTGTCCTGGCAGGAGCAGCGCCAGCCCACCCAGACTTAAGAGCTTTCTGCCTCAGGGCAAAGGGTGAACCCTGCCCTCCCACCCAGGCCGCAGGCTGCAGGGAGCCATCAGTCTGTTACCCACCCTCTAAAGACAGCTCAGGAGACTAACTGGTCACACCTCCCAAAAGACAGAGACAGGGCCCAGGAACACAACTGTCCTGGGAGGGGGCAGCACAGACGGCTGCCATCAGTATTCCCAGCATCAGCTCTGCCCCTGGGCAGCCCCTCCCCCTGAATAATGATGACTTCCTTTCATTAAAACTAAATAAATCCTCCAAACCACATAATCACCATTGAGCTGTGCCCTACAGACTGAATGATGAAAATTATCATTAATACTTAATCACTGGGGGCAAAAGGAGAACAGCAATGAGCTGAAGAGCTTGTGCTGAGATTGCGCTGTCCCCTACACTGGGCATGAGAGTGAGGACTGGCCAGACCCCATGGGACAGCTCAGGGGCCCAGGTCCTGGCCTCCTGCCCTCAAGCAGACAAGGATGGGCGCCCCCCAAGCTGCTGACCTCGGCTGTCCACAGGACCCCCAGAGGGCCCAGACTGGGTGATTTGGGCTGGTGGCTCAAACAGGAGACAACAGTGACCCTGTACCATGCACCAAGGCAGCCTCTCCTCCCAGCCCAGAGCCCCTCCCACGCCACGTCCTCTAAGGAAGCGTGTGGGTTCATACTGCGTCTGGGTTGTGGGTTTCCACTTTAATAGGATGGAATTCCCCTCCAAACTCAGATGCCGCCTCACGGGACTCAATTCCGAAAACCAAAGAAAGGCGCGAGGCGCACGTATTGTTCTGTGAAGGGCATTTCCCCCTGGCTGCAGTCTCTAGCGGCATTCTCTAAGTCACTGCACCTCAGAGAGCTGTGCAGGCAACCCTGTAGCAGTGACAAGTTCTCAAACACTCCTCCAAGGACAGTGCAGTCACGAGGATGCGGGAGGGACCTTCGTGCAACCAGAAGCACCCCTTTTACCTCGGAAGTATCTCAGAACAATAACTCAAACGAAGTGGCTTCAGAGGGCACAGTCCTGCGTCTTCAGGGACAGCTGGAGGTCATGTGAGGCAGGCTGTGAGCTCACAGAAAGGTTACTTTGGAGTGTGCTGCCTTGTCTGTCCCTTTAATTCATTCTCTCTGCCAGGCTGTGATTCTGTTCTTGTTTAGCAAAACCGCCTCGAATGTCCTGCCTAAATGGGAGAGAAACAGATTGCCAGGCCCTGAAATCCAGGGTGTCAGAGGGAAGGGCTGGCGCCTCCAGGTGAGAGGGAATGTTCTCGGGTGGCCCAATGCTGTGCCCTGTCTCCTGCAGAGTCAAGAGCTGGGACAGGGAGTGGAGACACGGGAGGTGCCCCGTCCTGCTCCCACCCTGTAGGAGACAGGGTTCAGTGGGGGGATTTCTCTCAGGCCCTAAGAGGAAAGCCCAGGCGAGAGCATGGAAGACTGTGCTCACATCTCAGCTCTACACTTCCCAGGTCTGTGAACTGTGGATAAGGTATGGTTTATCTTCCTGTGCCTCAGTTTTTGCATCTGTAAAATGGAGGTAATAACAGGGTGTGGTGAGGATTTAGTGACCTTGTGTTTGCAAACCTCTTACAACACCACCCAACACACAGAAAGAGCCAGGAAAGTGTAAAGTGGGGAACTGCCCATCTCTCCTGCTACCTGAAAGCCCCCATGCACCCAGGCCCTAGTCTTTCTCTTTTCAAAGCTCACATCACCCTCCTTACCTACTTTCCTAATACCACCTTCAGAAGGAATGGGGGTGGTGCTGGCACTATCCCAGGCCTGATAGATGATTCTTGCTGGGAAGCCACAGCAGTCCAGGGTCCAGGAAAATGGTTTCCCAGGCCAAGCACACTGCCTATGGGACACTAACATGCCTTCCTAGGGACAAGATGACTGGACAGAGGGGGCAGGGCCGTGTGTGGGAATGGGATGACCTCTGTGGTCATCTAGCCCTGGCATCCTTGCCTGTGCCCAAGCCTTCCGTAAATCATGTTAATGTAAGTCTGCAGGTTTCAAACTGTGTGCCCAGGCGCACAGGGGAATTCAGGTGGTAGATGGAATTGAGGTTACTAATCAGCTGACGTTAAAACAATTACACCAGATTGTCCTTATGGACCCAGTGTCATCACAGAATCCTTTAAAGGTGGCAGCCACCTCTTTAGAAAGACAGTGGTCTAGCTAATCCTTTGGGTTTGTCTGATTGTAAAGGTCATGTATTCAGAAAGGGGGAAACACTATTATCCACCATCCTGACTTTCTCTTTCCCTTCTGATCCATCTGAGGTCAAACAATAGTTCCTGTGGCTCCTTAATAAGGTAAATATTATGATATCCTTTTGTAGATGGAACAATAAAGGCTCAGAGAGGTCAGTCAGTTGCCCCAAGGTCCCACAGCTTGTCCACAGCAGAAGTGGAGTTGAAAAGGCCTCAGGACCTAGTTCTTAGAAAAACAGCAGATGTTACGACACAGCGATGAAGACTTTGGGTTCAGTCAGACCTGATTCCAACCAGATTGGGGTCCTGATTACACTTCCCAGCTCTGAGGTTAGGAATCAGAATAGTTACCATGCAGAACAGCCAGGATGTGTTAATTCATGCAAAGCTTCCAATGCCTGCAATGTAATGGAGGGGTGATTTTCCCTAGGGGACGTTCTTAGTTGGGCTCAAGGTAATTTCAATCCTAGATGGTCCCTCTGGGGGGAAGTGAGGAGGAATGCAGGTTGGCTGTGGCTCTTCGCCACTAGAGGGCAGTACTGGCCAAGAAATGAGAGCTGGTCCAGGCTGGTGGGACACCTTGCCCTGCACTTCCTCACTGCCCGTGAAACCCTCCAGCAGGGCTTTGCTCTTCTTGTCTCCCACTTGCCTTCCGTGCCCTCAATTTACACAAATGTATTCCCACATCTTGAATCTGCAGGCTGAAAGCTCTCCCCTCAGAAGGCCCGTTCCGCATCGTAAGTGCATGAATAAAACATGACCCATAAACAGCAAGGACCTGTGAAACATGGGATACATACTTATCCGGGGCCCACTGCCAACAGCCTGCCAGCATTACGCAATTGACCTTGCCTGGCTCAGGGGGCAACGGAGGAGGGGGAGGAAGTGACCAATGGCTGAACACTGAGTGTGTACTGTGTGTGACAGAATCATCTCCTGCTGAGTTCATCAACAGACCCAGACACCAACATTGCTAAGCCCCCTGGCTCACCCTCCCCACACCACCACACGTATTCCCCCACTGCATCTCACACTTGGCCGTGCATTAGAATCACCTGGGAACTTTTTTTTTTTCTTTGAGACACAGCCTCAAGCTGTCACCCTGGATAGAGTGCTGTGGCATCACAGCTCACAGCAACTTCCAATTCCTGGGCTCAAACGAGTCTCTTGCCTCTGCCTCCCAAGTAGCTGGGACCACAGGCACCCGCCACAACGCCCGGCCATTTTTTGGTTGCAGCCGTCATTGTTGTTTTTGGCAGGTCCGGGCTGGATTCAAACCCGCCAGCTCAGGAGTATGTGGCTGGCACCTTAGCCCACTGAGCCACAGGCGCCGACCCTGGGAACCTTCTTAAAAATACAAATCCCCATGGCTTGGTGCCTGTAACTCTGTGGTTGGGTGCTGGCCACATACATTGGGGCTGGTGGGTTCGAACAGGCCTGGGCCTGCTGAATAACAACTACGACAAAAAGTATAGCCAGGTGTTGTGGCAGGTGCCTGTAGTCCCAGCTACGTGGGAGGCTGAAGCAAGAGAATGGCTTAAGCCCAAGAGTTTAAGGTTGCTGTGAGCTGTGATGCCACAGCACTCTACCAGGGGGACATAGTGCGACTACTTCAGAAAAAAAAAATAATAACACCCCCCCCCCACCACCCCAGGGCCACCCCTGGAGATTCTGACGAAGCTGGTCTGGGATGCAGCCAGGGTCTAGACTAGACACTTTTTCCTTCTTTGTTCACCCTGATTGAGCTTTCTTTCCCATTAAGAAGCACCAGCAATGTCACGGCACTGACCAAAGAATCAGCTGGTATCCAAAATGCATCCAGGTCTGAAGGTTATGGGAAGGGCACAGAGGCTACCTGATATCTGTCCTGCAAGGTGAAGGAGCAGCCAGTCACCATGTGTGGACAGTCCGAGGTTGCTGAATGGGGACAGAACCTGACTCTCTTCTGCAGTCAGCCAAAGCAGCTCTGTGTGGTGCCACAACTGTGACACTCAGTTACAGGACTGCCTGGCCCCAGCATGGCCCCTAGGACACCAGCTGTGTCCCCCAGTGCTATCCTGTCTCTGGAGCTTGCTGGTGCTGGTCCTCAACCCTGCTTTTCCCCCTTCTCTGGGCCCCTATCAGTTCATCAAAGCCCTACCCCCCATCTTTCAAAGCCTTCTTTAAATGTCACCTCCTCCAAAGGGCCTTCCTAGATTTTCCTTTTCCTTTGCCTTCCCTATTCTGCTGTAAAATCTGGGATGAGGCTTATTTTATAGTTCTGCTTATAGTCTGCCCAGATGCAAAAACAGAAGTATTGGGCATTTCATAATTGTAGGCTCTGGGAAGGCAAAGGCCCTATTTAAAAAACAAAACAAAACAAAAATCCTCTTTTCGATGGGGGTGTTACAGCCCTTTTTTGGAGGAGGGATTCCCCAAGTTTGTTTATTTGAACTATAAACTGATAACCTCCCCAGGCCTAGGGGAGGTTAAGAAGTTCTAGAACCATGGAGAAGGCTGTTTCTGGTAGATGCGATCCTCCAAGGCCAGACCATTTCAGGACGCTGCTCACTGGTCAAAGCTGTAGCTGTTGCGGCTTGATTTCTCCAGCTAGCAAATGGAAGCTGCTTCTTTCTCTCCAGCCTCTGCAAGCCTTTACTGGGGTGAGGGCACACGCCTCGCTGGCTGGCTGGCCACAGGCAGGAAACCCGGCCTCCAAAAACAAGAGATTGCACCTTCCTGTAGGGCCCACATCCTGTTTGTGAGCAAAGTGAGATCCTCCCAGACACTCTCTGGGGACATTCTATCAGATGCAGGTCTTCGGGGCTCCTTGCTGGCCCTACCCAGCAGCGGTCAGGGAAGAGACAGTGGGGCCTGGTGTGCAGTCTGAGCTGAGAGTCTCTCGGGAGGCTCAGTGTCAGGAGGCTGTGCCCCGCAGCCTTGGCAGTGACCTGTGCTCACCTGTTGCTAATAAACTCTGCTTCCCTCTACCCCCCAAATCCATGCTGAAGCCCTGGCCCCCCAGTACTTGAGAATGTGACTATTTGGAGACTGATCTTTAATGAGGCGATTTTGTTAAACTGAGGCCTTAGGATGGGTCTAGTTCAATCTGACTAGTGTCCTAATAACACCAGGGCTGCAAAGCAGACAGACCAAGTGAGGAGGCGGCAGGAAGACGCCACCTAGAAGCCCAGGAGAGCGGCCTTGAGGGAAGCACACCTGTCCACACCTTGACCTCAGACTTGCAGCCTCTAAGGTATAAGAAAATAAAAGTCTGTTTTTTGAGCTACCTGGTCTCTGGCCTTTTGTTACAAAGCCCTGGCAGGGTAATGCAGCTTCGGAGGCCACATGTGACAATGCCAGAGAGAGAGAGAGAACCCCTAGGCCATAGTGTGCCACCCAAGAGGCAGGGGGTGTCACAGATGCATGTGGCAAGCCAATGAACATTAACGAGGCCATCCCAGACCCCCAGGTGTCAGGATGCAACAGCAGAGCGCTCTGACATGTGGCACCCTGGTCTTATTTAATATTATCTCTGGACCCCTGCCCATGCCCAGCAAGGGGCAGTCTTGGGAATAAGTATCCTCACTGTCTCATGCAAGGCAAACCATTTGCTCAGAGTGTGAGCTTGGGTGTGGCAGAGAACAGCAGAATGTCAGGGGAGGAGAGTGCCTCACTCACAGCCCAGGGTTGGAGCTGGTGCGGGGAGGATGGCACTGACACCTAGGAGCTGAGGGCTGGGTTCTAGCACTTTCCCTGCACTTGCTCACCACAACCCCATGAGCAGATGCACTCCCATCTCACAGTTAAGGAAACGGAAGTGTAGAGACACTAACTCTCCGGCAGACACATGCACACTAAATGAGAAGGGGAATAAAAAACCAAAGGGTTTAGGAAGAGCGAGGCAGGTGGGGGAGGGGGCAGTCCAGGAACGGCACGGGCTGCAAGGTGGGAGAGGCCCAGGGTGTGAAGTGGACGGTTGGGGGATGCCCTGCAGGACGGGGCTGAGCTGTGGCCGATCAGGGAGATGTCCCGAGGTCAGGCCAGGCCTGCTCTGGGGAGCACGGACGGCTCAGACCTGCTCTGCTCCGGGGGGCACAGATGGCTCAGACCTGCCCTGCTCCGGGGGGCACGGACAGCTCAGACCTGCCCTGCTGCGGGGAGCACGGACGGCTCAGACCTGCCCTGCTCCAGCTCTGTCAGGAAGACGACCCTGGGGGTTGGGTGTGACGGCAGCTGAAAGAGAGCCGGCAGGCCTCAGGGTGACTGGTCTGGATTCGGAGGGTGGCTGTCGGGTGCGTATGTGAACTTGGATCACCTGGCATCTTTGTTGGCTTCTGGCCCGATCACGGGTGAGGAGACGAGTTTCTCCTCCTTCCCAAGGGCCGCTGCACCAGAGGTGACTCAGCGCCCAGCGTCCTTGGTGGCCTTTCAGGGCCTTGAAGTACCAATTTCCCCTCAGTGGGCCGGCTGCTTCTCAGAGAGCAGTCACCTGGGGAAGAGGTCTGTTTTGCTGCCTGCAGGGGGACAGACGCAGTAACTTTAGATGCCATCAAGGGGCCTCAGGGAGGTCTCCACCTGGAGTCTCCGAGGCTCAGAAAATGTCAGGTGAGCCCACACCTCAGGGAGGGCAGGTGCCCGCAGAGGCCGGGCCTGTGCCAGCAGCTCCAGGGACGGGCTCCGCCCGGTGGACAGGACCTGGACAGTCAATTCACAGCTCTTGGTATTTCTCACTCTGATGCTCAGGTCATCACCCAATGTGATCACCTAATTTTGAGAGCAGGTAGCCCACTGCTACCTCGGTCCGGCCCCACTGATGCCGTCACTAACGGCAACAACAAAACGACTTTCATGAAATACCTTCCATGAGCCAGCGGCTCCAGACACTGCACATAATTTAACCCTCACAGCAGCTCTGAGATATAGGCATCTGCATCTTCAGTGTACAAAAGAGGAAACCGAGGCACAGAGAGGCTAGAGTACCAGCCTGTGGCCTCACGGTGCACAGGGTCCTACAGCCAGGTCCTACAGGATCCTGCCCTTCTTCCCACTGACCTCTGGGCAGCAGGGGGGTTGAGGGCCATGGAAATCCTCCTAACTATTAATTTTAAATAAATCTAATTCCAGAGGAACCAGCATCTGCAGGGTCCTCGAGACCCAGCTCTGGGCCATAACCTGGTCTTGAGGGATGTGGAACTGGACTCAGGGAGCACGGGGGTGATCTGCGTGGGATCCTCAGAGTAGGGGGCCTTCTGGCCTTAGTTTACCCCCTAGACTCAACGAGTGTGTGCTCTACTGTTGGTGGAAATGGCGGCAAATGCTCAGCTGTGTCCTCTCGCCAGCAGAGGGAGCCAGACACCTCCTCATGCCGGGGACTGCCTGCCTCGGCGGAGTGGGGACTGTGCATTTCAAGGGAGGAGGGACACTGCTCCCGAGGGTGGCCCTTCCTCACTTTCAAGAGGACACAGCAGGGAAATGCATTTGGTAGATATGTATCAGTGACTGTCCCTAGGCTGTCTGTCAAGAAAATGACCATCTCCAAAAGGCCTAGCAGAGAAGGGAGACTTTCTGATACTCCAAGCACAGGGCCTCTAGTTCCCCCAATCTCACTTGACTCAGTTCAACTTTCTAGAACTTTATTTGTTTGTTCGTTTAGCAGGCCTGGGCTGGGTGGGAACCTCCCAGCCCTGGAGCATGTGTCCGGTGCCCTAACCATTGTTCTCCAGCCATTTACAACTTCTTGAATCATGCAGCTCCCCTGTTTCAAACTGTCAGGGGCTCCCTATTTTACAATAGAAAGTCTAGACTTCGGCTCTGCACTGTCACAGGCAGAGGCAGGGGCAGGGTCTTGATATGACACACTGCACTAGGTGGATCAACCTCTGGCAACAGGCTGGGGTCACTGAGACGGGGGGAGGGGGGACCTGGACTCCCTCACAGGCGCGCACCCTGGAGGGCGGAGGCTGGCCCGGCCCTGATGCTCACATCTTGTGTCCAAGGCGGCCAGTGAGCACCAGAGCCAGGGTGAGCAAAGAGTCAGAATCAGGAATTGGGGAAAGGAAGGGTGGGCTAGGGGTAGCTCCCTGGGGCACTAGCTATCCCTGGATTCGGGCCCAGAACTGTGAACAGGAGCAAACGAGCAAAGACTCGGCAGTCACGCACAGGGTACAACACAGAGCTGGGAGCTAGGAGCTAGGATTCTGGGGTAAAGCAGAAATCCCACCATCAGAAGTGTATCCTGAATCCAGAGAACCCACAGAAGCAAAGCCCTGAGTATGCAGTAAAACTTGAGCTGCAGCTACAGAAATCCTTCCTGCCTGTAGGCCAGGCTGGCGTCCCAAGGTCTTGACTGGGACAAGCAGACTGCAGAGGTGCCAGGCAGCTGGGACCAGCCGCAGACAGCAGCTGCATTCTCACCCCTTTCCGGCCCCGCCTCTGCGGTGCCCCTGAGCCACAGGGCCTTGTTTGAAGAACGGTGGAAAGTAGTCAAGGTGAGTGAAATGCAAATTTCACCCTGATTTATCAGTAAGGGGGACACGGCTGCTTGCTTCCATGACAGTCTTCTGATTTCCAAGCCTGGAGAAATTCAAGGATGGATTATTAAACCCTGGATTTATGTATCCCTTGAGAAGGGAGCCGTCACTGTCAGGAGTCGATAGTTCAGCAGGAACAAGTCAGGCGGGATCGACTTCATTTCCTCGGTGATTTTCTGATAGAGCAGGGAGGTTGATGAGACGGGGAAATCATGAACACGTTATGTCGTGAGGCAAGTACAGACTGGACAAAAACAGACACATTGCACTTGAGGGGGAACCACAGGTTGCTGGGATACACAGCTGGCCGGAACCACGTCACGCCAGCAGAGCAGGTGCGTGGAGTCTTGCCGAGCAGGATGGCGTTGCCAAATGGACATGATGGGTACGTGGCATATTATACCCGTTTGAGAGGGAAGGTGAATATACAGGGGGTAAATCGAGGATTCAGGATGAATAAAAGAAAGAATCCATGGACCCAAATGATCAGGATGAAATAAAGCTACCAATGTTCACGCAAAGGAACTTCAGGATCCCGGGAGCCAGCGCACCAGCTCCCCAAGGCAAGGAGAGTTTCCTTAGACCTGAGTCTCAGCACAAGTCCCCATCCGCGAGGCAAAGCAGCCTCAGCATCATCCACAGGGCCCGGGGTGCACAGGGGCAGCCGCACGTTCTCATACGCCCAGCACCAGCACGGGCCGTCTGGGATGAGGCTTTCCGAGAGGGCCGTGCCACACTGATGACGTGCGGGAGAGGGAGGGGCGAGAAGCCATGGCAGCAATAACAAAGGGCCCGGAGAGCCTTAGCTTCAAACAGCAGCACTGTCCCGGGGAACAAGAGCTCAAGCACTGCGTCTCTCCTGAAGCCAGGACCAGGCTCAGGAGGTAGTTGTGACAAAGCAGAGGACAAGCAGCATTACGCCCAGGAGACTGGCTGTCTCAGGACGGAGTGGGCCGCTCACCACCACAGGTATTCAAGGGGAAGCCGAGTGCCCAGGTGCCAGGGCTGAAAGAGGGTGACAGGGAAGCAGACAAGATGGTCCCCACGGTTAAGTTTCTAAGATTTGCGTCTATGTAATAGCCTTCCAGCACTCCGGGCAGAAGATTAGAAATCCTCTTCACTGAAGGCTCCATAACCACAACTGCTAAGTGCCATCGCCAAGGGGAAGGGACAGAAGTGACTGTGGTCAGCACAGGGAGGAAGCAGGACACGGGGTGCCCACCAGGGAGCCAAGTCAGCTGCTGGCCACCCTCCCTCCAGCCTTGCCTGCTGTCTCAAGAGCCCCAAGCTGAAGCATCAGCAGCTGCTCAACTCCCCGCTTCTCAGTCCTGGAAGACAGCTTTTCTGGAAAACTCATCCAGACAGTGATTTTCTCCCGAGAAACCTGAGTGGCAGGGGTCTAACCCCCAGACTGGAATGGAGGAGAGCGGTCGCTACGGAACATCCCTTTTAAGAAGGCGACAGGAGGTCCCTCTGCCTTGTCCTTGCGAATGCCGTTCACGGTCTATGGTGAACACATCTTACTCTGTAAGCCTGGATCTCCTACTCTATAAACCTATCTTTCTCCTCCTCAATAAAGTTTGTTTCTTGCTTGCCTTTAAAAAAAAAAGGGGATGGGGGCAACAGGACAGAGGGATCGATGGCAGGCCTTCAGACGTACCATCCACCTGGCAGGGCCTTCAAGGCACCCCTATACCAGAACTGGAGAAGCGACCCTGATAATTGGAACAGCAATGTGAGCCTCACTTTGTCTGGTTCTGCATGAAGATGAGGGAGAGGCCAGGAGACAGTCATGCACAGTGAGACGCAGAGTCCGGCCTGACCGCTCTGTGCAGGCCAGGGCTAACCCAGGTGGACAGATCAGACTCCTCTCAGCAGCCCCGGGAAGGCAGATAACTGAGCTTTAAAAAAAAATTTACAAGGAAGATAACTGTCCAGTTCTGATATGTGAGAAGCTGACTTGAGAGAGAACTGGTTCTCAGCTAGCAGCAATCTTGCCCTCCAGGACACGAGAGGCTGTGTCTGCAGACGGTTCTGCCTGTCACACAGTGAGCAGAGGCCCGAAATGTTGCCGGCCACCCTAATGATGCACAGGACAGTCCCCACAACAAAGAATTTTTCAGCCTAAAGTGTCCTAGTGCCAAGGTTGGGAAACCCTGCTCAAAAGCCACTAAAGCTACAGCTGATCTCAAAGGCCTTCTCGACTCCCACTCCACTTACAGTGCTAGCGGTGGGGTGTGCGTGTATCACTAAGGATCTATTTAACAGGGCCTGTCACCTGGCATGGAGAATCAAATAAACTTGAGGTATACACTCTTCTCTGCTCGGGGAAAAGATAAAAACCTAAGCCCTATCATTCTAGAGCTCTTGATTTTCTTTGAAAGCCAGAATAAACTTTCTTGTTCACTGGTTCCTGAACCAACCCTTCTATGAAGCCAGCAGTGTTCCCCCGAGAGCCCTGGGGAGGAGTGTTGTGGAATGAGGAGCCCCAGGTCCAACCTGAGAACTGCTGGTCTCATTAAGATCCTGCATCCCAGGCGGTGCCTGTGGCTCAAAGGAGTAGGGCATCAGCCCCATATACCAGAGGTGGCAGGTTCAAACCCAGCCCCAGCCAAAAGCTGCAAAAAAGAAAAAAAAAAATCCCGCATCCACAATGTAGTGTAGACGTGAATATCTCATTTTTCATAGATGATGGAACCAAGAAGTCAAGGGTCTTGAACAAGCTCCAGGCTCATCGCGCAGCCTAGGACTTTTGACTCCAAATGGTCTCCCCAAGCTTTCCCCACTAAAGCTCCAGTTTGCAAAACGGGCTCCTTGGCACAGGGGTGACCAGGCAGAGAGAACAAAACGTAGGGAGGACACGGTCCTTCTCTCTGTTCTGCCCTGTGGACTAAGGATTCTGTGCTGGGTTGCATGATAGTCCTCAAAAAGATATGTCCACGTCCTGGAACCTGTGATTGTGACTTACTCAGTACTTGAGATGAGATCATCCTGGATTACGCCCAGGTGCCATAAACATAGGGGTCCTTATGACGGACACACAGAAGGAGAAGAGGAGGCTTGTAAAGTCAGAGACCAGGATTATGCAGTTGCAAACTGAGGCACACCTGGGCTTGCAAGAAGCTGAAAGAGCAAGGAAACTTTCTCCCCTGGAATTTTTGGAGAGAGCATGGCTATTCTGACACCTTGATTTCAGATTTCTGGACTCCAGAATTATGAGAGAGTAAATGTCCTAAGTCACCAAGTCTGCGATACAGTGATATGTTATAGAAGTCTCAGGAAATCAATATAGTTTTGTTTTTAAAGATTACAGGTGTGAGCCTCTGGACAGGCAGTGGCTCACACCTGTAATCTCAGCACTTTGGGAGGCTGAGGCAAGAGGGTCACTTGAGCCCAGGAGTTGAAGACCACCATGGGAACATAGTGAGACCCCGTCTCTACAAAAAATAAGAACTAGCTTCGGGCGGTGTGTACACCTGTAGTCCCAGGTACTCAGCAGGCTGAAGCAGGTGGATCTCTTGAGCCTAAGAGGTTACAGTAAGCTATGATCATGCCACTGCATTAGCCCGGGAGACAGAGCAAGACTGTCAAATATATTGAAATTAAATTTAAAAATAAAAATAAACTTACTGATAAAATTTGAAAACTACTTCTGCTATTGCGTCATCACGCAGAGAAGTCAAGTCCAGGGCAGGGACACAGAAAACAGTTATCAAATGAAGGTTGAATAAACCATCAGTTGAAGTTGGGTAGGTCCAGATTTCCTAAATAGACAAATCAAATTCCAGTAAGAAGAAAAAGGGGGATAAAAAAGAACAGTGGTTATGCTTATTGGGCCTGGATTTTCTCATTTCTTTCAAAAGACCTGTTTTGCACCATCCAAATCCTTTGAGGCCTATTAACTAACTGAAAATCTACTGGAAAGGCTGGGCACAGTGACTCACGCCGTAATCCTAGCCCTCTAGGAGGTCAAGGTGGGTAGAATGGTTGAGCTCAGGAGTTCAAGACCAGCCTGAGCCAGAATGAGACCCCCCAGCTCTACTAAGAATAGAAAAAACTGAGGCAAGACAATCACTTGAGTCAAGGATTGAGGTTGTTGTTAGCTATGATGCCATGGTAACTCTATTCAGGGTGCCAGAGTAAGACTCTGTCAATAAATAAGTAAATAAATAAATAGCTATAGGAATCTGTGAGGGAAAAATCCAGAAATACAAGCATTGCCTTTGCTAGCTAGGCAGCTCACACAAAGTGCATCAAATAGCCAACTCACACCACTAACTGTACCCTCGGTGACAGATCAAAAAAGACAGGCCCGTGGTTGGGAGACCTCCCCAGATTCTAGTGGGAAGTTACTCAGTGGAAGGAGAGCTCGTCATGCCCAGGCTCCCTCATCACAACCAGAACACATCCAGGGAGACACACCTACCAGGGACACTCCAGAAAGTGTGGACACCTTGGCCGTGACCATGAACTGTCTCCTGTCACCAAGCAACTTAGAGTCTATGATGGGGATACTGAGAGCCGAGAGATGAAGTGACATGTCCCGAGTCTCAGAACTGAAGAACTGGGGCCCGAGGAGAGGCCACCGTCCACCCCGAGAACTGATGCCTACACCACCGGGCCAGCATCACATCCATCAGGACAACCGGCCAGTGCCTCCAGTCGCTGTAAACCCCAGGGCTAAAGGACAATTACTCTGATATGGGTGACACTTAGCTTCAAAACACTCCACTGGTTTTTCCTCTGATATATATTCTTGAAAAGGCTAAGGAGGAAGCAGTTATAGCTCCCAGTCCAGCTGTTGCTAAATCCAAATTACTCCGCCCAGCGCTCAGAGCCCTCCACACTGTCCTCTGCATACCTTCCATCCGTCTTGTTGCAGCCACGGGAGGCAAGGTGTGTTGTGATGCTTCCCCTGCAGACGGTGGGGCCACCTTGCCTGGTCCTCACGCTCCCAGGCAGGCACAGAGGCAGTGCCCAGCTTCCAGGAAGAAACACTGGAGCCCTGCTGCTTCTCTCTCATCCACCTCCATCTGTAAACCCCCTGCACCCCGACATCCTGCCCAGTCCAGATGCCTCAGGAGAATGTTTCCAACGTCCCCACCAAACTTCGCTTCTTACAGCCTCTCTCCCCAGTGCCTCCAGTCGGGGGAAAGCCCTGCTCCTTCCAAAGGCTATGCTTACCAAGGTCATGGAAAAGGGTACAGAACAGCTGTGCCCTTCACATCCTGCAATTCTTTTTCTCCCTCTGATATCACTGTCTGCCCATGTTCCTCGTGCCCCGAATAAATGGCTGGTTTAAACTACTGACATGTGATTGCGACAAAATTCACGTATCAGGAAATTTACCATCTCAGCCATTTTTAAGAGTATACAGTTCAGTAGATCTAAAAAATACCTAAAAGACAGATGCTTTAAATGATGAAAATTTTTCAAATATACAAAGCAGAGTGAACAGCCTAGAATAACGAGGCCCAGGCATACGACACCATCAATGCCATCATTAAACTTGTGGTCAATGTTCGTCTATAAAGGTGATTTTCAAACACTGGTGCATCACAAGAAGATCTTACGTGTGCCACGAAAACTTTTAAAGATCATGAATTATTTCTGAAAGACGTTCAAAGCACAGTATACTTTTTTCTTTTTACTCTTTGTTTTTTGATCAACATAATTTAAGTGTGCCGTGGTAGTGGTTCAAGTGTGCATGAAAAAGATTGAAAGATGCTGGTCTATATCCCCCACCCTCTCCTCCCACTTCTATTTTATTTTAAAGCTAACCCCAGACATAACTATTTCAGGGTCTGTCTTTAAAAGATAAAAAACAAAACCACAATGCTACTATCATATCCCCAAGGCTGTTTCACATTCAAAGCCCCTTCACATGCCTGAAACTCCTTTACCTTGCAAACAATGGTGGATCCAAACCCATTTTGCAGACTAGAAAACGGATGCTCAGGAAGATTGAGTGATTTCTCTTAATCATGCCTGTAATCCTAGCACTCTGGGAGGCCGAGGTGGGTGGATTGGTAGAGCTCAGGAGTTCAAGATCAGTCTCATTTTGGCTCACGATGGGAGGCTTAGGCTTTCTGAATCCACGGCCCACGTTTTCTTTCTGCTCCGCCCTCGCCCCTTTTGGAGGCCGACTTGCTTGGAGCAGCTGGTTCTGAATGCAGCTGATGTCAACACAACAGTAGAGAATAGTCATCACGCTCGACCTTCCTGAATTCCAATTCAGACAGTCTCCTTGTTTGGCTTCTTTATACATTTCTTACCTTATTTTCATATCATAAAAGCATGAAAGTTACAGCAGCAAGCCATTTTAACCATTTTTCCATTTTATTTTTAGTCTTTTGCGGGGAGAGGCCAGAAAAGCACCGGGAAAGTAGATTTATGCTGCCTGGGTGGGTGCTCAGCCACCGCTCTCGGGGAAGGCTTTCCCCAATGATTCACTTGGTGACTCATTCATAATTTTCCCCAGCAGAGCTCATGTCCGGGACGGGAGGCTTTAAATGAGAAAGAGGCAAATGCACAGTATACTCATTGCTTAAGGCTGCCTCCTTCCCCTAGCAGCCTGACTCCCCTTCTGGGGTTCCTCTGCCCTGCCGGCCCTGGTAACCTGTTGATAAGGCTGGACTGACAGACCTGGGAACGAGAGTCAGAACAGGACCAGATCACAGGAGCCAGATTTATGTCACCTGGAAATGACACTTCTCCTGTGAAATATCTGCCTTTTTCTCTGACTACTTGTATCCCAACATGGGTCTTTGCAGAAGTTCAGCACTACATGAAAGAGCCGGGCAAGGCCTTTTGCTGAGAACCAAGTCTCAGCACCTGTGAACAGGGTATTTGACTCTCACGACTCCTATCACAGTGCACTGAGACTATGAGCTTCTACGTCTGGATCGGTTGATTTAGCCCCGGGTTCCTCAGCCTTGTCCCTACTGACATGACCAGGTGAGTAATCCTGGGCATGAGAGGATGTCCTGTGCACGGCAGAATGGTGAACGGCGCCGTGGGCATCTGCTCATCGGAGACTGGTGGCCCCTCTACCCCTAGCTGTGACAACCAACAACGTCTCCAGCTACTGCCAAATGTCCCCTGGCGGGGGAGGGGATAACGCCGCTCCTGAATGAGGACCACTCACTCACAGCATGGACTTTCTCCACCGCCCAGAACAGCGGCTGGCACAGAGTAGGAACCCCAAGCTCTTTGTGAATCACTCTGAAATCAGCCCGGGAAACAGGTCTGTGCCCCAGTGTGTTGGGGCTCGGAGAGGTTCTGTATGTCCTGGGTCACACGGCTATGAGTGACAAGGCAAGGACTCCACAGCCTCACGGTTTCTGAGCAGTGAGGAAGAGGTGGGAACTCGTAGGTAGCTGCAAGAAGGAGTCCCACTCGGGATCCTTCTACTTGCTAGCTCTGGCCACCAAAAGAAAGAGGCTGTTACCACCTTTTGGACAGTTCCAAGTGTCTGCTGCACCCTTATTAATGAGGGTGTTCAGAGGCTCGGTTTAGCACGGGGCCTCTATGCTGTCTCAAAGTGGCTGGAAGCTTGTGGCCCTACCAAGTGTGAGAAGAACAGGGTTAATTCTTTTAAAATTTCTCTAGTAACGTAAACGAGAGGACAAATGATGAACAGGTTTGCAACATGAAGTGGACAGAGGGAAGGAAATTTAGTGCCCTAACACAGCTGGGCTATGAATGAATTTAGTTACAGAGCTGAAGGGCTGTCTTAATTAGGTTTGCATGCTGCTTTCCTTTTTTGAAGAGGAAAGTAGAACAGAGTAAACCATCTGATTCATGTTTGAAAGTGGGAGTAAGGTGGGGGTAGAGAGATGGACTCACATGGTTTGCAATCTGAAGCCTAATTCGCTGAGCAGTTAAGTCTAATTTCTGCCTCTATCACTGCTAAGTTTTCTTTCACAAGCATGCTAATTATGAAGAACACAAATAGCTTCGTGCAGCTCAATCATGCCCACACCATCTGACTTCACTTGGCAGTATACTTGGGAGGAAGCCTGGGCCAAGTGTTGCTAAGGTCCGAATGTTTGCATCCCGCCACGCCCCCCAAATTATGCTTTGAAATCCTAAGTCTTAGAGTGATGGTATTAAGAGGTGGGACTACTGGGAGGCCATTAGGTCATGAGGGTGGAGCCCGCATCAAAGGAATTAGTGCCTTCATAGAAAGCAAAGAGAGGGCCATCTATGAAGCAGAAAGGGGGCCTTGATCTTGGACTTCCCAAACTGCAGAAATAAATTTGTTTATATGCTACACAGCTTATAGTATTTTGTGGCTGCTGCCCATAAAAAAGCTCACCACTAAGGAAAGTTTCCTGGGAGCTTCCTGGCTTCTGAGCTGCTTCCTTTACTGCTTTACCTAATAGGCTAGGGAAACTTTTCACCTTGTAGAAAGCTTCCTTATTTTAAACTTTCTAGTCTCGGGCTCAACACAGCCAGCACAAAACTTTTTATCCGCTTGAACACAGAAACAGCAGGGGAGTTGTAAATGTTTTAACATTCAGCTCTTGTGCAACTCTGTAAATTGTGCACATAAAGCAAGTTGGTTTTATAGTATATAAATTAAACCTGACATTGTTTAAAGAAAGAAATAAGGCCTTTTATAAAAGGGGTTTGAGCACATGGCTCTTCCTTTATTACTGCAGGAGACAGGTCTCATGGAAAAGGCTGGTCATGACATATTTGTGACAACTTAATTCTTTAGCTCATTCTTTCTCCTTGAAAAACTGCAACTGAGATTCTAATTTGTCTCGATTTGTCCCAACTCTTTTCAAATTTTGTATGGATACATAATAGTTGTACATACCTATGGGATACTAAGTTTGACACAAGCATATGATAAGTAATGATCAAATTTGAATAACTGAGATATCCATCACTTTAAACATTTATCATTCCTTTGTGTTAGGAATGCTTCAAATTTTCTCTTCTATTTTGCAATATACAGTAAATTACTGTTAAATGTAGTTGCCCTACTGTGCTATCCGACACCAAAACTTATTCCTTCTAATTGTATTTTTCTACACATTAACCAATCTCTCCTTCATTCCTCCCGCCTATCCTTCCCACATCCTCTGTTAATTCTCTCTGCCTCTATGATCAACTTTTTCAATTCACACATGGGAGTAGGGACATGTGATAACTGTCTTTCCGTGCCTGGCTCATTTCACTTAACACAATGTTCTGCAGCTCCATCCACGTTCCCACAAATGAGGATTTCATTTTTTTTTTACAGCTGAATAGCATTCCATTATTTATACAATATATATCACACATTTTCTTTATCCATTCATCTGCTGATCAATAGATTGATTCCTTATCTTGGCTAGTGTGGAGTGTGCTAAAATCTGAGACCTGAAACTATGAAATTTACCAGAACAATGATTTTCAACTGGTGTGATGTGAGAGGATCTTAGGTATTCCATGAAAATTTAAGATCAATAACTTATTTTCAAAAGAAGTGCAAAGCACAATTTATTACCTTTTCAACTTTTGTTTTTGATCAACAAAATTTAACTGTGCCATGGAAGTTTAGCTATAGGTTCAAGTGTGCTGTGAATGATAAAAAGTCTGAATAACACTGTACTAGAAAACGACACTGGGGGCGGTGCCTGTGGCTGAAGGAGTAGGGCGCCGGCCTCATATACCAGAGGTGGCAGGTTCAAACCTGGCCCCAGCCAACAACTGCAAAACAAAACAAAACATGACACTGGAAAAATGCTTTAGGACATTGGTCTGGGCAAAAATATCTTGTGTAGAAACTCACAAGCACAGGCAGCCCAAGCGAAAAACCAGTGGGATTACATCAAGCTAAAAAGGTCCCATGAAAGTAAAGGAAATAATCAACAAAGTGAAGAAACAACCTGCAGAATGGAAAATATTTGCAAACTATTCATCCAACAAGGCATTAATAATAAGAACACATAAGGAACTAAAACAATAGCAAAAAAAAAAAAAAAAACAACTAAAAAAGAAACAAAAGATTTGAATAAACATTTCCCAATTAACTGTTAAGGTCTGGTGAGGGGTTGGCAGGTGAAAAGAGGGGGAGGATGTTAATGAGCCCAAAGCAGAGTTTGGCATCAGGTACCTCTAGAATTCTGGGTCTTACTCACCGGGGTCGTTTATTAAAAGCTCAGCAGGGGCTCGGCGCCTGTGACTCAACAGGCTAAGGCGCCAGCCATGTACACCTGACCTGGCAGGTTCGAATCCAGCCTGGGCCCGCCAAACAACAATGACAGCTGCAACCAAAAAATGGCCGGCGTTGTGGCGGGCGCCTGTAGTCCCAGCTACTTGGGAGGCAGAGGCAAGAGACTCGCTTGAGCCCAGGAATTGGAGGTTGCTGTGAGCTGTGATGCCACAGCACTCTATCCAGGGTGACAGCTTGAGGCTCTGTCTCAACAAAAAAAAGAAAAAACTGTGGGTACCCAGACTTACCCCTGAAATTCTATTAAGTGACCCCCAGGATACAGTATGTGTTGCCAAATTAAGTGCCATGTTAAACTCTAATATAGTGATTTTCAACTGATGTGCCATGGCACAGTGCTATGCTGCTAAAAATTTTTAAAGATTGTTAATTAAATTATTTTCCAAAGAAGTTCAAAGTCGTTTTTTTTTTTTTTTTTTGAGGCAGAATCTCACTCTGTTGCCCCAGGTTAGAGTGCCCTGCCGTCATAGCTCACAAGTGATCCTCTTTCTTCAGCCTCCCAAATAGCTGGGACTATAGGCACCTGCCATAAGGCTTGGCAGTTTTTCTATTTTTAGTAAAGATGGGGGTTCTTGCTCTTGCTCAGGCTGGTCTTGAACTCCTGAGCTTAAGCAATCCACCTGCCTAGGCCTCCCAGAGTGCAAGGATTACAGGCTTGTGCCATCATGCAGAGCCAGTATATTCTTCTTACTTTTTTTTTGTGACAGGGTCTCTGTTCGTCACCCTCGGTAGAGTGCTTTGGCATCACAGCTCACAGCAACCTAAAACTCTTGGGCTTAAGTGATTCTCTTGCCTCAGCTGCCCAAGTAGCTGGGACTACACCATAACGCCCTGCTTTTTCTAGAGACAGGGTCTCACTCTTGCTCAGGCTGATCTAGAACTCATGAGCTCAGGCAGTCCGCCCACCTTAGCCTCCCAGAGTGCTAGGATTATAGGCGTGAGCTACCACATCTTTACTCTTTTTTTTTTTTTTTGATCAACGTAACTTCAGTGAGCTTCAGAAGTTTTAACTATAGGTTCAAGTGTGCCATGATATAAAAAAGGTTGAAAAACAGCTGCTCTAATGTGTCGATACCATCTCTTAAGAAGGCCTAGCTGGCCAGCTTTGTGTCTCCTATTAGAGGAGAATAGTGTTCTTTAGTGGGTACCAGATGCTCATCAAGGTGACATTTTATATGAAAAATAACTATTTTCAAACATTAAACCCAGACATTTTTGCCAAGATACACATACAACCAGATGTAACTGGGAATTGTACAAAACCAGCAGCAAAATTATTCCTGGGGACTTGCTTATGAAGGGGATCGTAGGCAGAATCCCTGGTGCTGTTTAAATTATGATATTTCTTTCTGTGAGTAGAAATGAGTTCGCATTAGTTCAGTGAACACATGACACAGTTCCACTTAGTTATTCTTTAAAAATAAGTAGAAGATATTCTTCTTCATGAGAAGCTTATAGTCTAATTAGGGAGTCAAAACATGTAATATGTTTTAAAAAAAAAAACAACCGGGCGGCGCATGTGGCTCATCGAGTAGGACGCCAGCCCCATATACCAAAGGTGGCGGGTTCAAACCCGGCCTCGGAGGAACTGCAAAACAGAAAAATAGCCAGGCGTTGTGGTGAGCGCCTGTAGTCCCGGCTACTCGGGAGGCTGAGGCAAGAGAATCGCCTAAGCCCAGGAGCTGGAGGTTGCTGTGAGCTGTGTGATGCCATGGCACTATATGTACCAAGGGATAGAGTGAGACCTGTCTCTACAAAAAAAAAACCCTTAAAAGAATTGGGAAACATAGGGTAATATATTCTAATTTTAAATGTGCTATAGTTGTAAATAGCATAGTTGAAGCCCCTTCCAAGATCTTTGTTCACAAAGACTCTGTTATCTTGGCTTTGTTACTGCTTTGGCTTCATAGGAGATTAAGTACATGAGAGGCATGCATTGCAAAACTCAAAACGGTTACGAGTGGTGAATAATAATTCCAGCTGAATGCAAGTTACTTGAATTTAAAAGGTTGGATTATGGAGACTATAGGCCTGGTGTTGGCAGGATAGCTCTGAAAATTTCGGCCTCATATATTGTGAAGTACAGAAATTTGTATATTAGAAAATAGGGTAGGAAATGTAACTAACATTAGTTGAGACTCTAAAATGTGCCCAGCACTATTGATATACATTTTATGTAGTGATAGCAACAAGCCAAAAGATAGACATTACTATCCTCATTTTATAGATAAGGAAACAGTTCCACTGAGTAAATCGGCCCACTCCCACAAATAGGAAAGTGGGTCTCCAGCTGATGGAAGAATTTGTGCTCTTCCCGTGACTGTCACCTCCCCCAGGAGGGAGGTCATGTATCCTGTCTGCTTTTCCTGTACCTGCTTTCCATATTCTTCATGCTCACACAGATGACTGCTGATAGAACCTCTTTTGTGAGTTGTATATGTAGAGTGTTGTGAGTGTTAACATAACACGTTTAAATGTTTATTAGGTTATTTGTTCTGAAACTACATGTGTGAATGATAGTTACTTATTAGATTTGTTTGTCCTTGAAAAGAATTAAGTAGAAAAGTAACTGATGTAACTAGATGTTGTGTTCTTGGTCTTAATGGTCATGCTTTTCATCAGTGGTGATGAAAAAGTGAATTCAGAGCTCATATGACGTCCTCCTAAAGATTTCACAGAACTAATACAAGTACTTAATGGTTTTGTTACAGTTTTTAACTTTGGCAAAAGCCATTCCAATTGGATCTCATTCTTTTTCTTTACTGATCTTTGTTTTCTAATTCTTAAGAAGGAAATCGCCTCCCTGCCAGATTTTATATGGAGGCTCACAGAACTATAAGTTTTTAAAAACTAATTTCAAATAACTTTACTTCTTTCCTGTTCCCCATAGTTTATCAGATCTGGCTGTTGTATTGTGATGGTGATTTTAACTTAGACATTATAAAAATGTCACTGTGGCAAAAATACAATTTACTTACTAATACTTTCTTTTCGTTACATAATATATTGCTTTAATCTGGCCGTTACTATAAGGTGGTACAAGTTGTATATAATACACACTCCAGATGGAAAACAGCTCTGTCTACCACTGTTGTTTTCTGTTTGGGGAAGCAAATCAAGGTTAGCCTAAGACTTGTCTTTAAAATCACATATAGTGGGTTTTTTCTTTTTTGTATTGCAGCAAGTCAAGGACTTTTGTTTTATTGTGGTTAGGAGATAAGTTGTCATTTAAAAAGCACAAGTAATCCTTGACTTATAAATGTTCCTTTCATAGAAAGACTGACTTTCCATGTTCTTTTATAGAAGGACTCATTTCTCTACCTAATGTACCTATACTACCACTTTTCTAAAACTGTTATTGGTGCTAGAAATTCATTTATTTTTCTTTCTTCTCTCCTCCTCACTGCCATTGTTCTGTTCCTTCACATCCAGCCCTCAGTTTTATACACTGCTACATCATCAACTTGTCTTGCCAGCCAGAAATAATGAAGACAATTACGTTCCCAGCCACATAAATCCTGTCACTCTGCTTTGTTGCCAGTAATTCAGTGGTTCTCAACAGAGGGTTATTTTTCCCCCAGGGGACATTTGGGAATATCTGGGGACATTTTTGATCATCAGCAACTAAAGGAGATAGAGTGTCCCACTGATTGCTAGTGGGTAGAAGCCAGAGATGCTGAAGTTATCCTATGACATACAAGAAAATTCTTCCTCTCTTGCAACAAATGTGGCTAACATCAGATTAAGAAACCCTGCACTAGTTCTTTTTTTTTTTTTTTTTTTTTTGAGACAGAGTCACAAGCTGTCACCCTGGATAGAGTGCCGTGGCATCACAGCACACAGCAACCTCCAATACCTGGGCTCAAGCAAGACTCTTGCCTCTGCCACCCAAGTAGCTGGGATTATAGGCGCCCGCTACAACGCCCGGCCATTTTTTTTTTTTTGATTGCAGCCGTCATTGTTGTTTGGCGGGCCCAGGCTGGATTCGAACCCGCCAGCTCAGGTGTACATGGCTGGCGCCCTAGCCT